>MU159502.1:110938-137065 GCA_015888305.1 Antheraea pernyi | reverse complement strand
TTTTTTTTTTTATGTTATAGGTGGCAAACGAACAGGTGGGTCACCTGTTGTTAAGTGATCACCACCATCCATGCACACTAACAGCCCCAGAGGAGTCGTAAGTGCGTTGCCATCTTTCGGGGGGAAGGGTTAGGGGAGGGAAAAGGAGAGGAGAGAGGAGAGGGGAGGGGATATGGGTCTCCGGCGCTCTCACTGACCGAACGAAACGCAACAATGCAAGCACTGTTACTTCACGTCGGTTTTCTATGAGAGGGTGGTACTACCCCGGGCGAGCCGACCCATTCATGCTGAAACCAATAATAGTTTCAGCGTGGCTCTACCACCATTAAAATTACTGTTAAATCGCCATATGCATAATTGTATACGCTCAATTCTGAAATCCAACTATATGACGGCATAAAGTGCCTCCAAGTTATGAAGAAAAATAACAAAGTTTACATATCTTTCATATGGGAAAGCTTCTCACGCTCTAGGAGTGTACTAAACTTAAGAGTTAATATTAAGGGGTCAAATTTCTATTAATAATTTAAGAAAAATTAAATAATTATTAATCAATAATTTGTTTATAATTATTAATTTAAAAAAATATTTCGCAACCTTATAAAAGAAAATCGTTTTACAGAAAAGCACTCTAATATATAAGTAGTATATTCACATATCAGCGATACCTCTAAAAATCTGAGAAGCATATTTTTTGACAAAAAAGAGTTTAGATCACAGCGAAAATATTCAATCTTAAGTAATATGTAGTATGTTAAAGGATACAGTTTATCCTTCCCAGTCATCGCAACACAGGGATTGCCCTGAATCGTGAAACTGTCCAGTTTCCCGAGATGCACCAAATGGCAGATCTCGTTCAGATCTGGTATATTGTTGTGTGCTAAACCAAAGTGTTCCAAGTTGGACGGTAGGTACCGATCGCATTGTCGTAGGTCCATTATACGGTTTCGTTCGAGATTTAGGTACTGTGAGAATATACAACGAATAGCTTAATTCATAAAGATACGTTAACCACAATAATAAAGACAGTTTTTTATCAAAAAAAAAAAAAATACATAAAGATCAAATCTGACACAGTCCAGTTCAAGTCACAATTACATATGATAACCAATATTACAAACATGATGACATATTAAGTTCAAATAACTAGTTTCAAGATTCAGTTGCCTGAAGACATTCCTTGTCAATGTTTTCCTTCAGTCCTATAATTTTTTTATACTTTAAACATGTAATAAGAATGTAAATCAAATGTGCCTGTACTTTTTCCATTTTGAAAAAAAATAAAATAATAAATGCGGTATCTAGGAGTAAGTAATAGAAGATATTTCAATCATTTTTCGAAATATCTGTCTGCCAGATTCTATGAACACGCATCACTGCTAAAGCACTGAGTTCATAATAAAACCTCAATAAAATCATAAAGCATATCCATCCTCGAAAGTAACTTAGTCTTTGTTTCATTAAAATTGGTCCACTCTATCCAAAGTTATTGTATTTTGAATGACGGCTCGAGGTAAGTAAGAGAGAAAAGTAGTAGAATATACTAATATTATAAAGCTTATCTGTTTATTTATTTGGTTGAATGAACTAATCTCAGGAACTACGAAAAAAAAAAGAACTGGTATATTTAACTAAAAAATATGTAGCTGTAACATATGAAACATTATTACTAAGGAGTGTACTTTTACTATTAAAAGTAATATGGCCTTCTTACCTTTAAACTCTTCAAATATGATATATCAGCTATAAATGATATCTGATTATTGGATAAGTCCAGATGCTCTAGATGCATATTGTTATTAAGATGCTCTATCGACTTTATATTGTTACCTTTAAATAAATATATAATAAAGTTGTACAGTTTGTATATATACAATATTGTGATAGGAACAATATGAAATATGTTCTTGTTAAAGTGTATTAGCTTAAATAGTTTGTTCATATCAAACATCACTGTACTGATGAAATAATCTATGAATGCGCAAGGTCAATTCTTAACAATGACATCATATTTCCTAAGCAGATTTATCCTATCAGTTTGCTAACAAATGATTGCAAAAGTATAGTTTTTGTATAGTAATACAGTCCTCAAAGGAATATTAAGAATTGTATTTCTTATTTTCTTGTCATTAAAATAATTTGAATACTTTTTTTCCTCAGAATGGGTTAATATTTAAACACAGTTAGTGGGTATATAATGAGAGCTTAATGAAAATGGGTATATTTTACACCAATTTCATTAGTGTAACCTTTATAGTGTTATTATTTATCTGATGTACACCAATAAGAGTTTAGTGAAAAACCAAACCAAAAAACATTTTAATTATAACCCTCATAATATTCGTAAAGTATAATTAATTAAAAATAAACTAAAGATTATAACAATGTATAAAAAAAATATATATTCAGCAATACTAATAAAAAAGTAATATTACTATTTTTTTAAAACAAGAGTTCCAGATGATAATATGAACAATTTTTAGTATGTTTAAGCTTCAGTTTCCGTTAGTATATTTAAAAAAAATTAAATGTGTTAAAATAACAAGGTATTCCAGCTGAATCCAATGTTATAAAATTTATAAAGAGTTATAATTTGGAATAAAAAATTACCTGCTAATTTTAGCACTTTTAGATATATCAAGTCTTTTAAGCCCTCAATCTGGAGAATGCCATTGTTGTTCAGTGCTAATATACGGATGTTTGTCAGTCTAGACACTCCATGCATTCTTAGTAGAAAGTTATTGCAAATCGACAACTGGAATGAAAATAACAAAGGTGAAGCTATTATGATGCAGGAGTAATGTGGTATGACACCTTATCAATAAAAAAACATCGTAAACATTACTTATTGCAAAACAAAGTCCTCGAACGCGTCTAACTGTTCGCTATCAACTCAAAAACTACTGACCGAATTTTCATGCGGTTGTCCTTAGTAGATAAATTGATTCGTGAGGAAGGTTTTGGTATATAATTTGTCAATATCTTTTTTATTATCAAGGCAGAACAATATGTATCAGGTCCACTAGTTAAAGTATAATATACTATACTATTATATTACACTAAAGAATGGTGAGAGAGCATTTTCTAATCTCGAATGACTACATACTACCCTCTAGTAGAAGGTCAGTCACAAAGCACCTATCAATGTGATCTGGAAGCTGCTTTTGAAGGCTAGTAACTCTCTAGGTTCAGCATGTATACCATCCTATATAGGATATTGCAGTTAAATCCTTAATCTAATTGTACTAATCTATTTGTAAATATGTTCATAGGAAGCGATATCGGAAACTACTGATCTGATTCTGAAAATTCTTTATTACAGGAAAATATATTTTACCCCCTAGTGACACAGTAAATTATATTGATATAGAGTAGTAAATTATAACTAATGCGCACAAAGTCACAAGTGCTTACTAGCATAATATTTATGTAAAAAAAAGTTTTAGAACCTATGGTTTTTTGTTTACATTTTATTTCAGGGTAAAATGAATGGACTATAGACCACATTGTCATTTTAAAATCATACATCTGATTCTGAACTGATCAAACCGCAAATACTAGAAAGTTAAAAAGGGCCATTTCATAAACAATAAGTACATATGCATAATATTAAATGCATATTTAATAATTACATATTATTTTGTTATGTTGTTGTGAAATATCGATTTTACATTTTTGAATGTTAAAATAAGACAAAATAATTTGGTTAAAGTTAAAATTATAGCCACATTATTACATGTTATCTTTCGAAGGCTAGTTATCGTGAGAACACCTGACTAATAGCCTGTCTGTCAAAATCTCAAGTATACTGAGAGCATACTATAGCCCTTTTAACACCAGGTCTCAGAATAAAATACAAAAGTGTCAACATCATATATGTGTATATTGACTGATACTTTTGATAACATAAACAGGGGATGGAATGGATGGGATGAAGTTACTAAATTTGAGACATACTGAAGTTTTGTACAAACAACAGCCAAGGACTATCCATATTTAGTTGTAAAAACTGATATTTTCGAAATATTCAACCTTTGTTCTAGGTCAATATAACCAGTATGATGTTCTGAACCCACTATAAACCCACCCATAAACTGTTTTTACTGTATTTATCAAATCTAACGACTTCAATGCAAACCACATACTGTTTATGCTATGAAAACTAGTTGATATACTTATATGGAATTAAATAGATTATCAGGACACAGAATTGAAAATAACATTTAAAAGATGTGTTCATTGTTCATGGATATTACACAAAAAATTAAGTACAAGCTAGGAGTGTACCACTATGTTGTAAGTTTTTCATAAACACAAAATTTGTTGAAGGTAAAAATATTTTTTTAATACATGATACTTATAGCTCCAAGTTGTGAGATAGTTTTTTTGTGTTAAGATATATTACATAAAATTAAATACGTTAAGCGAAAATGGTCTAAATAAATCCATATGGTAATTTATTTATTCTATTGAAGTTCGAAATACATACAATTTAAAAAATAATATTTATTCCTATATTAATATTTCTGTAAAAAGAGGAATGTAAACTTACATTTTCAATTCGACTGTAGGTATCGATATTATCAAGCCGTTGTAATTCATTTTGGTCTAATACCAAATTTATAATTGTTTTCGATTCTTCAGTAGGCGCTTTCTCTATTTTTTTCAACCCACGCCTCGAAAGGTCCAATGTCTCGTTCTTGGTTTCTTCTATCAATGAAAACAGTTAATTCACCTATTCCTTGTACTAATTACAAACGAATCGATTGTACTCACCCATATTTACTGTGATTACAACATCTTTTATTTATGTATCAAATTGAGACATTTTCTACAAAAATCAAAATCAACATTTGTAAATTGACGTTCGGAATACTTTGTTTATTTATATTCTTTATGTGATTCCAATTCATTTTCCTAATTACCATATACCTAAAATAATTTCAAAGCCATATTTCCAACATACATATTTTCTTCTAATATTATAATTATATCTGATTTACCGTTTTAATGTTTTTTTTCTAAAAGTTAAATCAGCAACCACACCTACAAATTTATTTAATAATTGTTTTTTAAAAAACAGCCTAAAATTAATTTCTTATAGGTAAAGTTTACATAAAACAATACTTTTCATGTGAATGAAGTCACAGGCACCAGCTAGTATGTAGTATTTATATAAAGTAGCCGTACAATTTTTTTTTTTCATGAATATTGACTATATTTTTCAGTTTGGTGCCACACAAAGAGTTCAGGTTTCTGCTTCCAATTCTTCCGATTCTGTTGTATTTGGCGCAAGACGTTATCGTGCCTTGGAGCAGGAAAGCTACAAAGTAAGTTTTTTTTTTAAATGTAAGTGGATAATAATCAATTACTACATGTATGTAAGCGTTTCATTTCAGCTGACTTTCTTAACCCTGTTACTTTTGCAAATAGGCGCACTATTTGGGTAATCCTATTTTTGTTGCGTTTATAATTGTCAGGACAATGTTTGTACGAAAAAAAATGTTTATAAATGGTACAGAAAAGAAAAAAAAATGTCTATGTAAATAAGTGACTTTGAAGTCAGTAGTGAGATGTCAAAAATATTGACTGACAAAATAACAGCTTTTTACCTTTGAATGTTAGAGTATACACTCTACTTATAAGTGTATGTATGTCTGTTTCATCATCAGCATGTAAGAGACCCACTGCAGGGCCATAAACCTCTTCCCGAAGGAGGGTATGGGCGTACCCACCACGCCAGCCCACGACGTATTGGCGATTTCAAACTCTGAGAAATCCATAGTTCTATATTTTTCCCACATACAGTGGTACTACAAGAACATTTCTTAGTTCAGGTTTCCTCACGATGTTTTCCTTCACCGTCAGCCGATAGTGTTACCTTTATATATATATATATAGTGTATGTCTGTTTATATCGTTTAATTTTAGAAATGGTTGGACCAATTGTGACAGATTATTCACTGGCAGATGGCGAGTTTGTTATTGAAGTTATAAGGAGTAATCTTTATTTTGGAAAAAAAATCTGTTTCGGAGCAAATATAATCCATAAAGTTCTAAAGATGTATCTTTTGTATTTCCAGTAAAAAAATTTTTTTTTGTGTTTTTGGTGGGAACTTGGTATGTCATGTAGTGTATTTTATATTTTATTCATAATATGTTATTTGGCTCTATATTATGTAATATTGGTGGTGTTTTACATAATATAGTTTCGTTATTGTGCACAAGTGAATGGGAAATAATACCACAGACCATGGATTCTGACTTGCCACTAAAACTCCCTGGAAAGAAATAACAAGGCGGCCACCATCTTGTTAGAACATTGAAATGATCCCAAGAATCTTGTAATATCGTTACCTACTCGACAATGGTAGTAATAATATACTAAAAGATTGGTTGCAAAAAAAATTCTCTTATAGTTTGAGTTTTGCCAGTGGCAGTACAATTTTGACAAGTAGTTAGTGGTGCGATTATGTTCTTATATGGAATGTATCGTATTATGGCGCAGAGCGGGGTGGTATGGTTTTACAGCTCGACTGGGTCGCAACCACCATGTATATGGCAGAAAAGCCCGTCATAGTGGTTCGCTTCTGCGGATCGCGTTTCGGGATTAGCCTGTGCATATCCAGCTTTTCGCAGGCCGGCATGAAAGCGGCGACCGGCGATGGATAGGGTGTCACTCGGTGGCCGCCATTGTTTTTGGATTGTGCTGTGCTTACCATCAGGCATAGTGCAGACATATTGCCATGCTACAATTAAAAAAAAATTATAGGTTCATATATAAAAAGTAGCTGACGGGGCCACTCGTTGCTGTGACTCAGTTATTACACATTGAAATGAAATCATGATAAAGTATATGCGTGGCGTCATCTATGAGATACCTATAACAGTCGGTCCTACAGTTTTCTGTTAATAAATTAATTTAAAGCGCCATCTGTTCCAGACTAGTGAAACTTACTTACTTAATAATCAACATTGACAATAGTTTTATTTATGATTAAAAAATATTGAGGTCATTAATCGAAATATAAATTATCCAATTTCTCATGTTGGACCAAATCTATATTACTATTATAAAGTTTGTTTGTTTGGTTGGACGCGCTAATCTCGGGAAGTACTGGTCTGATTTGTAAAATGCTTCCAGAGTTAGATAGCTCATTTATCGAGGAAGGCTATGTATCATCACGCTAAGACCAATAGGAACAGAGAATCAATGAAGAATGTTTCAAAATCGTTTTTTTTTGTCCTTTTCATGGCTTCCACTGCATTTTTTTTTATATCATAGGCGGCAATCGAACTGGTGGGTCTCCTGATGTTACGTGATCACCACCGTCCATAGACAATTGCAACACCAGAAGAGTCGTAAGTGCGTTGCCAGCTTGTGTTTGGAGGGGAGAAGTGGGGACGGGGGAGGAGGAGGGGGGGTGGGCAATGTGGGTGGGGTGTTAGCAATAGCCTAAAGTAACTATTCCACGCTAACGAAGCCGCGGGCAGATGCTAGTTATACATAAATGTCAATTTTCATGAATATCGGTTGAGTGGTTAATAATTAGTTGTAGACAAACATCATGACGCTGGATTTTTATGTATTTATATGAGAAGTAATGTTGTCTATCGGTTTATGTAACCAGGTGGCAGTTGTACTTGGTTGCCGGTGGGATATTCTTTGGGAATGCGATACCTGCTGCGTACTTCAGCACAGTACACCAGGCCGGTACGCTGCAAGTGATGCCGTTGTTGCGAGACTCGTTGCCCAACAATCGCTCCTCGGTCGTCTTCCTCATGCCTTGCCACTCCACACCACTATATAGGTAAGTTGTCTAAACATTTGGGGCGAAGATTGGAAATCTGAAAAAAAAAACGAGTGTGTTTTAGACCACAAGACTATAAAACTTCTTTAGCTCCATCTATATCAGTGGTACTCAACCTTTTTTTTAAACGGGCCAACGAACACTTTTCACTCTTGGTGTCGCGGGACGCAAATTACAAATACTTAGGTATTAAATAAAAAAATGTAATTTCAAATTAACAACGTATTAATATAGTGTAAAATGGTTGTCCAATAAAACAAGCTTGCTATAATCCTTATATATGATAAGGAACGCATTGCGGTCGGGTTATCTGGGGTCTATGTAATTAACTCAACGTGCTCATAGTTTTTCTGATGGGCACGAAATTTAAAATAATTGAAAATAAAGTATAATCGGATGGGCCGACTACAAACACCCGGCGCGGCGCGACGCATTTTTAGTATGGCTGGTCTAAGTATTTAAATCGTGAAAGCGAAAGAAGCAAAAGGAATATACTTCCGCTTTTATAATAATACTAGCTGACGGAGCCACGCGTTGCTGTGGCTCAATTGTAACATGTTGAATTCAAATTATTATAAGTATAATATTTGGTATTATGGAGTTATGAGTCTGCCTAAAAACTGTCGGCATATAGAACGGAAAATTTAATTGAAATCAGATAAAACAAGGCGCCATCTATGAGATTACAGTTAGTCAACATATGGTATAGTTGCGCCATCTGTTTGAAGCTGTTGAAACTTACATCTACATACACTAAACATCGACATTCCCAATAATTAAATTTGCAATTAAAAAAATATAGAAGCTATTAAATTATCCTATTTCTAAAATTGGAGTAAATCTTATATATAATAAGAATGTAAATTAACGAGTTTGTACTTTTTAGATTTTTGTTAAAAAAAATTGTTGCATATGTCTGGGAATAAATGATTAAATACTATTCAATCATTTTTGAAATGTCTGTCTGTCTATTTGTTCGTATGAACACGCATCACTGCTAAAGTACTGATTTCACGACAAAACCTCACCAAGAAAATCATGAAACATATCATTGACTATCTATAATCTTTATTTTAATTAAAATCGGTTCATTCTATTAAAAGTTATTATGATTTTAATGACGATGCGACTTAAGTACGTGAGAAAATTAGATAAGTATATGGACTTAACACATTCAGATGACTTATATATATATAAGTCACTGTTTTTTTACATTACATTCCACATGGAGCAAGTCGCGGGTAAATCTAGTTAGTTATACATAAATGCCAACTTTCATTAAGATCAGCGAGTAGTTTCAAAGTTCGTCGTTTACAAAAATCATGACACTGGATTTTTATATATGTAACGGTTAAGGATAATGATTCAATTACAGCCACCTACATGTGAACGTAACGACCCGGTATCTGAACTGCGACCCGCCTTTCAACAAACCGGGTGAGACCTATGAATCCGAGGCCTTCTTCAACAACCCCCAGCGCTGGTGGAGGAGCGAGTACTCCATGAGGAAGTTGCCCACACTCGTCGTTATGTTCGATCGGCTCAAAGGGCGACTCGAGAACGTTCTAACCGGTTATAGGGAGTTATACGAGATACCTCATACGCAGGTACGTTATTATTATACTCAATCTTTTATATAAACAGATGGATAACGTAAAATCGACTTTATTTTTGAAGTGAAACCTCATTAGGCGCATGAGGGTAAATTTTTTACAGATGTAACGTCACGCAGGTATGCAACGGAAGTGACGTCATTGGCAGTAAACGCAGATTTTTCATCTACTTTTTTTTTGTTTTAAATTTTATTTTTCCTATTTTTTTTTTATTATTATTTTTTTAAATTTTTTTTCTAAAGTTTTAGATTTGTATAAATATAAACAAGACTTATAAATTAGTTCGACAAAGAAGTTTCACTTCTGACATGTGTACTTTGTAAGCACGCACTTTTTATTTATTTTATTTGAAGCATCAACAAGATGTACACAAGGATAGGATAACATGCATTTTTAAAGATCTTAAAATGCAATCTTAATTAATGGTGTTTGCGTCATATTGTATGCTAGGGAAGATAACTTCATTAAATGGAAAAACTAAAACAAAAAAAAAACACTAACTTAACAGTCTAATTTTCCTTTTTTTTTTTAACTTAAATACTTAAATAAATTTCTTCATATTTGCTGAGACTATTTTTGAATATGTCTAGATATTTCTCAGAATCAAATTAGAGTCTAGATTTGAGGTTTTAAATTTTGATTACTGGATAGATTCTGATATTTTTTTTTAGTTTTACTTCCTAACCACTCTGTCGTTATCTAAATAAAATATCTCAGAATATCTTAATTTAATATAAAGTTATTAAAGTTTTGAGAAACTACTTTTTGCCGTGGAGAAGTGGAGCGAGCGGTTTGATGCGCATGCGCAGAACAACGCAAACGGACATTCGGGTATTAACTCGTTTATATATAAAGTTTGATCCAGATCGTCGTTTTATCGTTTCGAGAGTGATAAAGCCACACTGAAACTATTATTGGTTTCAGCATGAATGGGTCGGCTCGCTCGGGGTAGTACCACCCTCTCATAGAAAACCGACGTGAAGTAACAGTGCTTGTATTGTTGCTTTTCGTTCGGTCAGTGAGAGCGCCGGAGAACCACCTCCCCTCTTCTCTCCCCCCTCACTCCCTTTCCCCCAAACACAGGCCGGCAACGCACTTTCGACTCCTCCGGTGTTGTTTGTGTCCATGGACGGTGGTGATCACTTAATATCAGGTGACCCACAAGTTCGTTTGCCAGTTATGACATAAAAAAAAAACCGTTCACGAGATACACGGAATAAATTTATAAATATATACAAGAGTTGCTTGGTTAAAGTTTGTATAACTAACTGTTAATGCAATTTATTGTCAATCAATTAACTTGTCCGTTGTCGAAACGATACATGAAGTTTCATGCCGGTCTCTATTTTCAAATAATAATACTTTATTCACCAAGTATAACGCGGGTAGGAAAGTTATTGGTTTAGACATGATACCTGTTGCCATATAAAGTAGACAATGTTATGTGTCATGTGGCTTTTTTTTTTCGAACTGACTACGCTATTGACCAAGCGAGGTCTTAACAGCTTCACCGGACTAAATGTCATGTACCACGTGTCATGTGGCAATACAGATTATGTCACTGTCAATGAAAACATTTCACGGTTGCTCTGGTTATATTAATTTGAAATATTTTATATATAACCAGAACTATGCTTTTAGCAATTTTTTTATTGTAGCACGGAAAAATGACTGCACTGTGCCTGATGGTGAGCACAGTACAATCCAAAAACAACGGCGACCACCGAGAGATACGCCCTCCTCCGGCGGTCGCCGTTGTGATGCCGGCCTGCATAAACGTCTCTTCACGTTACGCTTGAAAGACCCTATGTTATAGGAAGGAGGGAACACACTAATTTAGATATTCTTGAATTTAATTAAATTAAATTTCGGTTTAGTTTTCTCATTCTATGGAAATTAATCATTTATTATTATTTATTAGACTAAGTGATCCTTTTATAAAGATGTATAGTGAGATGAGAATGTACGGTTTGAGACGATAACTTTATAAATATAACTACCCGACCCGGGCAGTTATAGAAAAAGAAATTCATAATTAAAACTTGGCGCTATCTATGAGATATTTATAAAAATCGGTCCTACAGTTCTCTGTTAACAAACGAATTTACAGCGCCATCTGTTCGAGACCGATGAAAGTGTACGGCTTGAGTGCATCTGCGATCGGCGGTGCGTCCAGCGTCCAAGACGACGAAAAAAATAAATAAATTATCCTAACTCTCAAGTTGGACCAAATATACATAAATGCCGACTTTCATGTAGATCGGTTGAGTAGCTTCGGAGTGGACAAACATCATGACACTGGGTTTTTATATATTTAAGAGTTTAATTAATATTATCCAGTTCCCGGAGGGTGAAGTCGGGGAGAAGGTGCTAGTTTATCAGAAAATCGAAGGACAACCCAAACCGCCGGCAGATGAAGCGGTCTAACGACAAACGACTTTCTGTGAGTAATGTGGATTTTATTACGTATACACAGGAAGAACACCTTCTAGAACTTTCGAATTGATTTTTTATATATAATTTATCGACCATACGCCATAAATAATTAAAAAATAATAATGCTAATAAACACTGTTTAAAAATAATTGAGTTGTTACATTTCAAAATATGCCTAATTTGTCTGTGCATAAGTTTTGAAGTTTTTTTTTATAGATCTTCATTTTTTAAACATGTCGAATTTGTATATCTATGCATTTTAAGGTCGACAACATGACGTATATATGTAAAGGCATTAATAGTAGTACTTTTGTGATTGAATATAAATGCGGTCGTATTTATCTAATAAATTAAATGTTAATAAAACGATATATCGAACTATTTTTACATATTTATAGTAATACAATGAAACTAAAAAAACTTATTATATGAACGACAAAATTTGGACTTTCGCAGTGAATAATCATTGAAAATCTTTAAAAAATTAGAAATCTCATATGAGCCTTAAAATTGAACTTTATTTTTAAATGTAACGACTGAATTATATCGTCGTTTGAAATAAAATATATACATTGTTACATATAAATACGATCTTTTTACAATGACGTGTAGTTTTATAATAGTTTTGGTTAGTTATGGCCGATTGAATTTTGTTCCTTCGCCGACATATCGTTTTAAGGTATAACATAATTGCGGATTGCATTTTTAATTTTTATAATAACTCGAATTAATTTAATTGGTTTTTGGTAAATTTAAATGAATAATTATTATTGTAATTAGGACTATGTGGGTTTTTAGCCCCGCAAATGTGTTCGTAATAGAGATAAATTGACGTATATATATATACATAATTCATATATGAATTATATGTATAAATGACTTTTATACTTTATGATAATTGTGTCAAGTTATTGTCAAATGAAATCAATAAGTATTCTTACTATGAAATTTAATAAATACATTATAGTTCTGTAGTGAATTGTTAAGTTTTTAATAATTATATTACTATATAATAAAGAATTTTTTTTTCAAACTCAGAGGTGCCTTGGCTACTAATGCTGATATATATATATATAATTTTAACATTCGAAATGATCGAATATTGCCAATATAATTATTATTAGTAAAAGTAACCAGTAAAAAGATTTACAATTGATTAAAAATATCACAATTTATCTAAATAATGAATGTATGTACTGAAATATTATTAAGAACTCGAGGCTTATTGCATTTTATTGTTTTTATATTATTCATAACCAGCTAATACATTTATGTTCTGATGTTTTACATCAAGTGCAAATTATCGTTGAATTCTAAAACGATCAAAATAAATACAGGGTATCAGTTGTGCTTGATATTCTCTACTGTATGTTTCAAATGAGAAGATAATCGAATTCACTTACTACTTGTCAAAATTGTACTGTCAACGACAGAAATATAAAATTGTTTTTATTTATATTAGAGGCACAGAACGATTTAAGTAACTGGGGTGGCAACCACCACACCCACACTGATCGGGGTACCTAACCTAGGCAGTGGACTGTATATTTAAAATTGGCTGGAGGTAGATAGCCCTGGAAAAATAAATGCCGAAAGGATTTTCTTTATAATCGGGATAAAGCGCTCACTTACTTTATATAATGTCTTCTCCGCCGCCGTTGCCGATGGTGAGAGCACCAGTGGTCCAACACGTACACACAATGCACAAATAGAAATTTCCGAGCAAGTGCCGACGAGTAAGAGACCGATCATCCCGATTGTCCGTTGACAAACAATGTGTCAAAAATAATAATTTTGGCTATTTATGCAACCAATTTATGCCCGAACAGTAACTATTATATAAAAATAAAGATTGCGGTATACATGTACATGTATATAGTAATTAAAATCTATGTAGTCAGTTTAGACTAAAATGGCAAAAATTCGTCCCTATCGAATTATATTCGAATAATAGAATTTTGATACAAATAGAAGCCTTTAAATGTGGATGATAACGTCATATACTGCATTATTTACACACGTTAAAGGTTTTCAATAGTACGTGTTTTTCATTAAAGTTACATGCGAAACGCGAAACAACATGGCGGTTTGACAGTTATCTTCTTAATTGAAACGTATAGTACACGACTTTAAGATAAATATAACTAAATTGTTTTTACTTTATGGTTATATATTTTCTTTGTGTGTAATGAATAGTGCACATTCAAAACAATAATAAATATAAATTTCAAGTACATACAATATATTTGGATTGTTTATATGCTTGCCAAAGTTATTAATACCTTCAACTAACATAATCGTTTTATAATTAGTAATTATCAATAAATAAAGCCTTACACGGTATTCATTTGGGATGAACTAACTCCTACCACCGATAAATCATCAAAATTAGATTTAAGAGCTTCCGTTGCCTTCGAGTAACAAACATATCTAACTGTGAGGTGTTTAATAGAACATTAGCATATTTTAGAGTTGTTTTTTTTTTGTTTCATATAGTGTTTCCGTATGAATATGGTGTCGATGACCATAAAGAGTTTTGCATACTGCGTTTCAGGGTTCCGGTATATACATACGTATAAATAATTAATACATTTCTTTTGAGGTTCATTCATATCAAACTGCTGAACTCTTCGGCATAGAGCTATGGCCATTTGATGGGGTCTTTTCTGTAGATTGTTCTAAACTGCTTATTTTTTTGGATTTCAGTGATCCTTTGCCATTTTTTTTTAAAACGCACAGTGTAGCATTGTTTCTATGCTAATTTTTATTGCGATCGGTCTAGATGTTTCATATGAAAATGTACTGAATCCAGAGCGAGTTATATACATATAATATTAAAAAAAAGTGTGTGTGTACTTATGTACACGCGTTAGAAGTTATACTTCTTTGGCGTAACAAGATAAAAATCTTTTCAAAAATTTAACCTTTCGCCTTATTCTACGTTTGTAGAAAAAACGACACTAACAATAGAAAAAAAGTCATTTAATACATTGAAAGTTTTGATACAAAAAAAAACAAACAAACAAAATGTTGACTACTGCTAACTTCAGGATGTCGGTATTTCGTGACGGTGTGCGCGCGCGACGTAAAAAATTTTGCTCTCATCATTTTTCCCTAACGCGCCAAAAGAAGTATAACTTCAATTAATATATCAGCGAACCCTGAAACGTATAGGCAAAGGATCGCCATTTTTTTATGAATATTTTACATTGCAAATGTATTATTTATACAATTTCGTGCATTTATGATATTAATTTAATACACGGGTATTCATCGAACTATGTATTACTATCGTAAATACACATTTTATATATTTGAATATGGCAACATCAAACACGTTAATTATCTGTTAACCGCATCATTTCATCTCTGGATGATAAGTTACATTTATTGTTAGACTTAGTTTGTTTGAAATATACGGAACATGGGTGTTAGAGTTCCGTAGTTCATTGAAATTATATCAAGAAACTTGTAATATCGATACTCACTTGACAATGGCAGCGATGGTCTACTAGAAGACTGGTTGCCAAAATGGAATGGAAGAACTTGAAATAATATTAACTACTTGACAATGGCAGTAATAATCTAAAAGATTGATTGCCAAAAATAAAGTTAAAAAAAAAAAGTTACATTTAAGACTTAGTTTGTTTGAAATATAAGGAACATGGGTGTTAGGGTTTCGTTTGCAAAAAAAAAAACTCTATTGTCAAGAATACGCCATACGTCCTACCTCTAGAGGTTTTATACTATAATAAATATCCAGTTGAAATGGTCACATAGGGTGATATTATGATTGATGTTTTAACAGATAATATAATAATAGAAAGTAAAATACTAAGATGTGTCCTCCATATTGTTTCTTATTTTCACTGAAAAAGACTATTTTTTTGTGAAATTTAATACGATTGTAATACAAACTGGTAGTCAAGTGTGAATCGGACTCGCGTTAAAAATACATACAATATATTTGTTGTGGAACAAAACTCGCGAGTCCGATTTACACAGGCCGTTTTTATTAAGTTCATTATTTTAATGCATATGTTTGCATACTAAATCTTACTTGAAGCCGGTGATGGATTGATAATGATTAATTTTTTAATTGATTTATTTATTATATTGAATTATTAATTGGCAATAAATATGTCTCTTTTTATTTTATTTTAGATGCATAGTATAGTGATACGGTAGCGTGATGCTCAATACAGAAAGACAGAGTATTGTTAGATGTCTTGTCTTGATAAATAAATATTTCTTGTACAATAAATACGATATGGTTTAATTATAATAAACAGAACCTACCAGTTTATTATGTACTATTGATTTAAATTAACTATTTTCTTAGAGAAATATGACGATTGAAATAAATGTTATTGAAATTAAAGACAGGAAATTCTATTAATATTGTTTTTACTGTGTGTAATGTAATCGAGATACTTTGTGCGCTTCGAAAAATTAATCTTTGAACCTTTGAGTTGTTTTAACAGAATTGATAGTATTTTAATATAATCAAATACAGAACTGATCTTTCTTCAAAGCTTCAAGAGTTATTAACGACGAAGAATGAAAAAATTCATAGAAAAAAATAGCTCCGAATAGTTTAGCTAGGTCAGATCCGGGATATCAGCAACAGCCCAAGCCGAGGTATGCCGCGCACTCTTGAGCTAGTTGTCTAAATAAAATCGGCTGAGTGCCTTAAGCGCTCGCCTTAGTAGTCCGGTGAAGCTGTAAAGTCCTTACAAGGACAATAGCGTAGTCAATTCGAAAAAAAATAATCAACCAACACAATAAAAATGACGCAAAACAATTAGTAATTTGATAAAGTATTTTATAGTCATTATTCTGTTGATTATCTGTTGTTATTATTGACAATGACAATGATCAGTGGGTGCTATCGCTGAGTGTTATGCATTAGTGAGAAAGAGAGAACACTTCACGTTATTGACACTCAAAGTCACGGTACAAACAAATATTCATTTTATTTTTACAATACGATACGTAACAACAAATTACCCAACAACAATAAAATTGACAACAGTTTCTAACGATTAACGACAATTAACTCACTATTGATATGTTGTCGTTATTTTCATATATATATAATATCATATATTATATATAACTAGCGGACCTGGCGGACGTTGTCCTGCTTTGATAATTAAAAAAAAATCTAAAAGTCAACCGCAACGCCACCTACAGGGTCCAATTGTGAATCTAAACCATTCTCGGATCCACTGGAACACCCACACAAAGTTTTATTAAAATCGGTCCAGTCGTTTAGGTGGAGTTCCGTGACATACGCACAGAAGAAATTTATATATAAAGATAAATATAGTGTTTGCTGTGTATTTATTTATTTAGTGCAATTTTATAAATCGCGCACAAAGTGGCTTGATTATACAATATTATTGTAAGTTAGAAACAATTTTGATCGATAATTTAATATTTTAAGTTTAGCACGTACTACGGATTATACACGCGCGTATTCACTTTATTTTTATTAAAAAAAATTACTGTCGAATTAAATTACATTAAAATATGTCGTCGCCAATGAAAAATTTTCTGGCTACCCTCCTTTAAAAAAAAATCTCATCTGTTTATGGAAAAATTATGCTTGTAAACGATATTAAAGTTTTATATACCTGTTTATTTATTTACATTGAAATATGAAGTGCATTTACTTATTATACATTTGCAGTAAATGGGAAATATACCTCGTGCGTGCAATTCTCAGTGCGTGTTAGACGATTAGTTACGTTGTTTTTCATATGATAAGATAAACATAATGTATTTTATAGATATATGAAGTGTGAATTTTTAATAAAGATTTTATTTTTATGTAGTTTTTATTGGAACTCATATTATGTTATACGAACATAGCAGAGTTGTTAAAGATAGAATCAACCATTTTATTCATACCCTAATAATCCCACCTCATAAAATAAAACACTTGTCTGCACTCTAAGGTTTTTATATACTATCGGGCGCGGCGGACGCTATCCTGTCCCGGATAATAAAACAAACCTTGATAAATAATATACCTAAACTTTCCTCATGAATCACTATCTGCTGCTGAAAACTGCATGAAAAGCCGTGCAGTAGTTCTCGAGTTTATCGCTAACAGACAGACACGGTAGGGAACTTTGTTTTATACTATGTAATATTACTATTAAATATGGAGCACACTAGCTTGACACAAGCAAGCAAGCTTGGTAGCAAGAGAGAGAGCCTTGTCATTTTTACATAGCAAAGTCTGAATTCAGTAGATTGCAAATTGTTTCTAGGAGGAGCATATTATATTTAGTTTGAGCTCATAATTTTATTTTATCACCATTATTCCATTTACATCTCCATTTTATGCAAGTGTTAGCTATTTCTATTACGAATTAATACATTTTAAATTGCACTAACGAACACTATAGGCGGCCATCTTGCCACAGAATTCAATAATACATAAACATTTAAAAGAAAATATTTTAAAAAATATTAAGAGACGCTGGCAGACGGAGAATTTGAGATCATTGTTAAAAACCTCTTTGAGTTTGTAATTTATATTTTTTTAAAAGCACATTATGCATTAGAACTACCGAACGAACCTGAATCTACAATCATGTTGTTTTATGTGAGAAAAACGAATATAAAATGATTTGTTCGGACAATTAATTCTCGATAACAACATCAGGGTTGTAGTTAGAGTCGAATTTGAGGTGAACAGCATTGGTTACAGGTGGGCGGAAGTAAAAAAAAACATATTTGGTTTGCCCCAGGGCTGTAGCTGGAGTCATAATTGATCTGCCCTCGAATGTGACAAACTGTGGTGGTGGTATGTTCGGAAAAGTTTAGATAAATATCGCTGCAATTTTTGTTATCTCAAACTATGAACAAGCAATTTAATTATGATAATTTATCTTAGTTTATGGTATTTAACCGGCTTCCCCCATTACCCCACAATGCCCCCCCCCCCCCTCCTTAGCTACGGCCGTGAGGTGAATATGTCAAATTCTTACTAACTAAAAACCCCAAGGTTTTCATCAAACACATTTTGGTCGAGGAGCAGTTACTGCCTATGCACACCATCCCCTCGACCTAGCGCGGCGGGAACAGTACCTACCTACCGGATTCAATAAAACTATCTAAGGGTATCTAAAAAACAAGGTAATGAAATATGTTATAAACAACTGGACAATAATATATGCCGTCGTGTCTTACGACTTAAGACAAAACTATGTCAAGCTTCCTCTACGCCTTGTCATATGACTTTCTTATATTATTATCTAATGCTAATATTATAAAGCTGAAGTTTGTTTGCTTGAACTAGCTAATCTCAGTAGCTACTGGTTCAGTTTGAAAACGTCGAGTTAGTAATGAATAAATAATAGTACCTATTAAAGAAAAAAGTATATTAACAATTAGCTGTAATTAATTAAGTATAATAATAATATCTTGTATTGCTCACTTTAATATTGTTTTAAGCTGCTGTAGAGTTAAAATAATGAAAAAAATAATATTTATGTGGCTTTCTATTAGTTAAAGAATTTTCAAAATCGTTTTAGTAGTTCCTGAGATTACCTTCTACAACGTCACAAACTCACAAACTTTACCTCTTTATAATATTAGTATATAGATTATAGCCCCTGCCCGCGACTTCGTCCGTGTAGTAATAGTTCTCTGGGCTAACGCTGACACACAGCAGAATCTCTAAAAAAACACCTCGATTTGAAATATTTGTCATCTGTGCTCCGCTCCTACTGGCCTTAGCGTGATAATATATAGTCTATAACCATTCTCGATGAATGAGCTATATAACACTGAAAGAATTATTCAAATCGGAGCAGTAGTTTTTTTTTTTATTATTTTTTATTAACTTTTTTTTTAAGAAAAAAGAGTGCGGGGAAAAAATTAAAATAAAAAAACTTCTCTGAATCAAGAATAGAGAATTTTTATCGATGTTTGTAATTTTCTTTAAAGTTTCTTTTAAGTTATTTGTTAAGTATTTTATTTTTATTATTTTGGCGAAATTTTGGTCAATCAAGATTTATTTTTATTATTTTGGCGAAATTTTGGTCAGTCAATTGAGAGCGCAATATTTTTTTTTGACTGATTCGATTCAACCCGTGATTTACGTTTGGCGTTATCTATCTGTGTTTATTTACTATTTATATATACGAATTTAGCCAACAGTTATCAATTTTTTTGTCTCGAATATGTGTCATACGAAGATAAATCTTTACGTATATTTAGAACCTGATTCAAGTTTAGGTTAGAGCTGTGATAAACATATCGAGGGAGTTTGTTACATCCGCTAACGGCTGTTTGTACACAATATTCTACGACGAATATTAATCAATAAATTTAACTTAATCTATATTAGATTTTATAGTTAACTAGCTGATTCCAACTTGCTTTGTTGGGAATTAAAAAATGGCATAGGATCTGTAGAAACCAAAAAATAAGTAGCCTAGATCGACTCCCGAAAATGTCTTCATCGAATTGTCATGCCATTGGTCGGCAAACTGGTCATCCAAATGAACCTAATATAAACAATGCAAAACTGAAATTACATGATACACATTTATCGAAATAATTACTATTAAAAGTACACTCTCGAGCTTGTCTTTGATCTATAAGCCTCAATATGTCTTTTTTGTGAGCGAATAGTCATGCTATTGGTACTTTCTAAAAATGTGCCTCTTTAATATAGGCTTGCTTAAATAATTACTCGTATCTCACAAACCGAGTTAAAAGATAACACGATGTGTGATGTGCACTAAATACTTTGAGGAAGAGCCGCAACAAACAAGTGAGCAGCATTTAGCCGATCACTGTCCTATGTCAATACTTTCAATCGTTTTGACGTGATTGAGCCTCAAAGAAACTGTCTTTTTTTTATTATATTTTTATTAAATTTGGAGATCTGTAGTTTTTTTTATTGTAGCACGGCAAAATGACTGCACTTTGCCTGATGGTAAGCCCAGTACAATCCAAAAACAATGGCAACCACCGAGTGACACTGTCATGCCGGCCTGCGAAAAGCTGGATATGCACAGACTGATCCCGAAACGCGACCCGCAAAGCGAATCACTATGACGGGCTTTTTCGCCATATACATGGTGGTTGCGACCCAGTCAGGCTGTAAAACCCTACCACCCCGCTTTCGCCATTGCCTCGTTCGATATTCAGCACGGTGCACCACGCGCACGTGAGGTTGACTTGAGTGTCTCAAGTCTTAGATGTTATTCGACACCCTTTACACCCCACCCTTTGTTCTTATTTAATTTAAAATTCAAATTATTTTGTATAATACTGAAATAACATTACTTTTTGTGCAGTCAAGTAAAACCAACATCCAAATTGGTTCTAAAGTATTTTTATAATATACGTTAAGCAATATATTTGTTTCCGTCTAAATATCAATTCAATTTGATTTAAACTTATAATTTAAATACAGATTGACGGGTAATTAAGTTACATTAAAATGAAGACTGTGTATAGTATTCTCCATGTTAAAATGTCCATGCGTACGTACGTACTAACGTACCTTATACATATATAAATTAACGGGCCTGACGGAAGTTGTTTCGCCTTGCCAAAAAAATATCCCAGGATCAGAACGCAGCGCCCCTACCGTATTCAAATCAAATCAAAAATACTTTATTTAGTTTAGGCCCTAATAAGGCACTTATGAACGTCAAAGACTACTACCGGTTCGGAAAACAACCCAGTCATCGAGAAGAACCGGCAAGAAACTCGATCGGGTACATTTTTTAAACATATATTTCCAATACATTATACAATGCTTTTAGTGGATGCACAGAGAGGAGTCAATTCCAGACATCACTATCATTCACATACTGATCCACTCTATAATATCCTTTTGAAACTAAAACCGTTTGACGTGGCGCTTAAATTTACAGTCCGGCAAATCGGTAACATGCTTTGGGACTTTATTGTAGAACCTAACACTATTACCTAAAAAACTATTACTGGTTTTGCTAAGTCTGAAACATGGGACCACCAGTTTATTAGAGTTTCTAGTATTTAGATTATGCCGATCTTTTACTAAATTCAGTTTTTCAAAGTTTTTACGGACATACATTAAATTATGAAGAATGTATTGGGAGGGCAGAGATAAAATCATTCTCGAATCCATTTTTTTTAAGTCAGGAGGTAAACGAACAGACGGGTCACCTGATGTTAAGTGATCACCACCGTCCGTAGACACTTGCAACATCAGGAGATTCACAAGTGCGTTGCCAACCTGTGTTTGGAGGGAAGTGAAGGGAAGTGGACCCACTGAGACGAACGAAACGCAACAATGCAAGCGCTGTTACTTCACGTCGGTTTTCTATGAGAGGGTGGTACTACCCCGGGCGAGCCGACCCATTCATGCTGAAACCAGTAATGGCTTCAGCGTGGCTCTACCACCTACAAAACACACACACCATTAAGATACAAAAAATTTCATGAAAATCGGTCTAACCGTTTAGGAGTTCAGTCACATACACGCGGACATAAGAATATATATATAAAGTTCGCGTTATCCTTTTTCGGAAGTCGAATCTAACGTAACCAAAGCGAGACAAAAGAGCAATATGGCGAACATTCAGCAATCGCGGTGCATTTAATACGAGACATTTTTAAAGCAGGTATTCAATACGTATTTAACATTTTTGTAATAAAGCCATACACGTTTAGCGATATATATTCTTGCTGCCTAGAAGTCGGGCAAGCGATGTAGTACGCAAGAGAGGGGAAGTAAAGGGAAAAAATTGTTTACAAAGTGATGTTGTTAGTATATTTTCCTTTCAAGACAATAACGTAGACAAAGTTGCAGGTACCTAGTATAATATGAAATCATTGATTTATAATAAAAAATACAAGGTGAGATATGTATTAAATAACAACGTCGGTTGAGTTTATCACTGTTTCTTATTGTCGTAAGGACGTTTTAGGGCGTGTGTTTGACATTTTATTTTTCTATTTTTTGAGATAATGTTATTAGACGCTGTCATAATCGTTTGGTATAGTGTACTGGTCGTTTGTTTAAATTATAATGAGGGTTTAATAATTGATTTTAAAAACTCACTTTGACTATTTACACAAACTCTTCAATCGGTTGTCTTACTTTGTACTCGGCTAGGTGATGGATCTTCGCTCGGTTGGTTAACACAATAATTGTGTTGTAGCTATTCGATGTATTAGTGGAGTCTATTCCTATTCGAATAATGTTATATAGTGCTATTCTATAACATTTTGAGTTACCACTAAGTTATCATTCATTGACAACAATGTTGTACTATAAAATATAGAAAATGGTGCTATTTGACATAGGTTCTAATATCTAGTTCAGGGGCGTAGCTACCGCCGTATTTGCCGTATCAATTATACTGGGCCCCCGGGCCACGGGGGCCCCCAAAGTGTGTAAGGAAAAAGAATAAAAACTTTCTAATTTATTTTATTTTACAAATGACAAAATTCTATAAAGCAATTCCTTTTTTTCCCGCCTTAAGCGTGCGTTCAAAAGTTGGCAACACTCTACATCGTTATGGTGGGCTGAGGGACTTCCCCGTTTTACTGACTATTCGATTTTTATTTGTAAAATGGGTAAATTATGTGATAAATAAATATTTCTTCTCACAATATTTTTTTTCTTTTGTGAAAAATCTTTACCTCCATATAAGGGCCTCCAAAAAAATTTTTATACGGGGCCCCGACAAGGCACGCTACGCCACTGATCTAGTTATACATTTTTCTGTAAAAAGGAGATTTTTCAGAAAATTAACTTATAAATATGTATCTTCTTTATATATAAATTTCTTCTGTACGTGTGTATGTCACTGAACACCTCTTAAATGGCTGGACCTAATTTGATGAAATTTTGTGTGCGTATTTCAGTGGATCCGAGAATGGTTTATATTTACAATTGGACCCGTTGATAGCGCTGCGGTTGACTTTTAGATTTTTTTTATTATCAAGGCAGAACAACGTCCTCCGTCCGCTAGTATAAGTATATAATTTAGTATGTAAAACCTTATCCAAATATAATATTTGATTCAAATATTTTTAAGGCCGTTTTCTAGATACATCATATAAATTTATTTATCTACAAATATTGTTCGTTTAAAGTTATAAGTAATAGTGGTTGATATATTAATTAGGAATTATGTTCATTTCAGAAATAATTGTATTCGTTATAACTTTATCATTACATAGTATAAAACAAATCCCTCTGTCACGTCTGTCTGTTCGCGATAAACTACCAAATATAATAGAGTTTTCACCATTCGATAAAATGGTTCGTGAGGAATGTTTAGGTGTATTTTTTTTATTTTTTTATGTCATAAGTGGCAAACAAACTGGTGGGTCACCTGATGTTAAGTGATCACCACCGTCCATGGACACTAACAACACCAGAGGAGTCGCAAGTGCGTTGCCACCCTTTGGAGGTGGGCCTCCGGTGCTCTGACCGAACGAAACGCAACAATGCAAGCACTGTTACTTCACGTCGGTTTTCTATGAGAGGGTGGTACTACCCCGGACGAGCCGACCCATTCATGCTGAAACCAGTAATAGTTTCAGCGTGGCTCTACCACCATATTTTATCCATATATATACCATATATTTTGTCAAAGTTTTATTATCGGGACGGGACAACGTTCGCCGAGACAGCTGTTTTTTTTATATTTGTCTCTTTAGGATGACGAAAATGGGAAATCAATAACGTCTGTAATGCGACATGCGATAGACGGACGAAAAAAAATTAAGGCGATGGAAAAAAGCTTCACTTTTAAAATTATGTTAGAATTGTATAGACTAATCCTTAAATTATAATAAATATACGAGTATGATCGTTTCCTTATGATAGATAACCTATATTGATTACAAAGTCAGGGGTCATTGTGATAACCGATATACGCTTTATATCGTTAAACCCGTTGCACTCCGTACAAATCCGCCAACGAATAAACATTTACTAATAGATCTCGAATGTGTTTCAAGTGATAATAATGCGGTTAAAAATCATCTCCGTTCTTTTGTTTACCGTGAACTCGGTGTTTTCGCTAGCCGATTTGAAATCGAAAAGTAGGAATGCGAAACGTGCTGTTGTCGAAGAAGGTGACGATGGTAGGAGTAGTCTGGTGTTTGTGTTTGATACGACAGGTTCGATGTATAACGATTTGAGGCAGCTCAGAGAAGGGGCAGAGATGATACTGCAAACGGCATTGGAAGAGAGCGATGTTATTGCTGATTTTGTGTTTGTGCCTTTTCATGATCCTGGTAAGTTGGCAGTATATAGTATTTTTTGACGTATTAACGTCCTATGCATCGTCCTATACACGCACGAAAAAGCATGACTCATTGTCACGTTCCGTCTGAGCCGAGCGTGCAAGCGAGAACGCGGAACAAGCGCTAAAGAGGCGCGATCGGCCTAAGCGTTCGGTTTGTGACAAATCTCTTTTCCACTCCATCAACCGATGCGTCCGAGTAGAAGAGAGACAGCGGCAGCACACAACTTACACGTGAAATTGTAATTTTCGATCGAACTATTTTTATCACGCTTTTATTAGCTTCACCTGTATGTATGTATGTAACCGACCCTTTGAGCTCGATTTTGTCTTACTTTGAACGATCAGATTTAATTCAAATTTTGCACAACTGTCAAAGGTCGATGACAATGCAATAATCCGAAAAAAAAGGTTAAAATATTTTAACTAAAAAATGAAAAATAAATAATAGTTTAAAAAACTAAAAAAACACGCTTTCATAAAAAATCCAACTAAAAAACAGAAAATAAAATGTAATAAATTTGGATTAAGAATAGTGTAAATTGGAAATAAATGTATATTTTTGTATAAAGTCACAACAAAATGATAAAACATGCGTCACTCTTAATATCATTTTATTTCTAATTTACACTATTCTTAATCCAAATTTATTACATTTTATTTTCTGTTTTTTAGTTGGATTTTTTATGAAAGCGTGTTTTTTTAAGCTATTACTTATTTTTAATTTTTTAGTTAATTTTTGTTAACCTTTTTTTATTATACAAAATAATGCTAATTCAGTGATAATAATTCTATTCATAAAAGTACGCAATTATTCACGAATATTTTCTTATGAAGTCATCACGTAAAATTATCGACGTAAACCGACGTTACAGACAACCAACTCTATATAAAAAGAATGTGTGATTAGACCACCAATACGAATAGAGTTCCCTAACGTAATGCGAGCACTTAAATAGAAAAGTTCATTTTATATTTTAGGGA
>MU159502.1:100181-110468 GCA_015888305.1 Antheraea pernyi | reverse complement strand
GGTGTTGATATTTTATTTATATATTGTTATATTAAATAGGTTAAACATAATTTTATAAAAACTCACCTTTTACACCTACCAACATTTATCTCTGCATCACCTAATGGTTGACTGGTAGAGAATGGCTTCGGCATTAAGTCTGCCATTGCGTAAATATGCATAATGTGTAAATAAATAAAATTATTGGAAATTATAACGAACATGTTTGTTTACACTTAGTTCTTAATACTCTGGACCGTTTCTCTTACATCTGCACGATTTTTTCAAAAACGAAAAAAACCCATTTAAAGTAAGTATATCTGAAAGACCATTTCTATGCTCCTCCCACTCAGTGGCGTAGCTAAGGGAGGGTGGTGGGGGCCACAGAGTACGTTATATAAATAGAGGTCGCACTCGTTCTTTCCAATCAGCGCCTCTATAATATGACTTTCGAACTAACATTGTTGGTTATAAATGTACATTTATAGCTATGTATGTATGCATACAGCGGTACTGCGTAAATCGTATATAAGTTTTTGATCATTTTTATTTGTAATGAATATATTCATCGTAAGGCATATCTAAATCCAAGTATGTATATGCAGGAGTCAATGTTTATAAGTAGAACCGGACATAGATAAAATTGTTTGTGAGAGACAATAAAATTTAAGGGAGTACACTCTCGTAACAAATACGTAAAAAAAGAGAATGAAAACAAAGAGTTGAAAGTTGTCAGGTTGAAATGTCAAAATTAATTGTCATCCACCATCTTTTGTTATCAAACTTGCCAAAAAATTTATATAACAGTGCCATCTAGAGAGTGGATTGATAACCAAAAATAGACAAGCCTTTTCCATACAAATACGATTCTGACAAGTGAAAATAGTGTGGTACCACCCTCTCACAGAACACCGACGTGAAGTAACAGTGCTTGCATTGTTGCGTTTCGTTTGGTCATCGAATTTGATTTGTTAGAGCAGTGTTTTTCAAAAAAACTAGAAATATAATATATATGTATATATATATATATGTCACGGAAAACGTTATTCCCGTTAGCATCGTCATTAGTGGTTACGGGTTTAGTGGGCGTCATCCGGGTAAAATGCGAGCCCAAAACACAATGATCACGATTTCACACTGTTATTATTTAGATTACACATTATTTTATGAGATGACAATAATGACCTTCGAAAGATTAACAATTACGACCGAACAGCGAGTTCGGGGCACCGACCTTACTTTAATCACCGAATATAAAAACTCTCATCAACGATCCAACTCGATCCTTTGCTATCGTTCAAACCAATGTGTCACATAAACTGTCCGCCTCTAAAAGTAAACATGGCGCCTCGACCCCGCTCGAGGCACTGGCTCTGCTCTGATTGATCATTACGTAAATTACAACATATGTAACTTCTATTACATTATTAAGGTTTTAAGCTATAGAGAAATGTAACAAATGAAATAGAATAAAAATTAAGTATTTTGAAAGTAATAAAACTGTACGCCTCTTAAAGTGAAGGTTCCCTCGACCCCGATCGAGGCACATGGTCTGTTCCGATTGGTCGTTATGTGAATAACAATATTCGTAACTTTTACAGATTATTAAGGCTTTTAAGTTATAGAAAAATATTATAAACCAAATAAAATAACGATGTCTTTGATTCTCCACGATAAGTTTGAAATTTATTCGTAACATATATATACTGTCTTACGTGTATTATCCATATATACCTAACATCTGCTATCAGTAGCTGCGATTTAATGCAATAATTTAATACTGATATTTTCTTGACCCCGAAACTCGATAATTCAGGGGATTTTTTTGTAATCAAATTTTATCAAAGTAGTGTAAGCATAATAATAATAAATATTAATGCTTATAGTAATATTTCTATATATTAACTATATTATATTATCGATAATAATAATAAACCGAAGTACCTAATAGTGCTTGCATTGTTGTGTTTCGTTCGGTCAGTGAAAGTGCCGCAGGTCTACCTCCTTTAAAAGGCCGGCAACGTATTTGCGACTCCCCTGGTATTGCTACTGTCTATGGACGGCGGTGATCACTTACCATCAGGTGATCAATCCGCCTGTTCGTTTACCCCCTATAATATTAAAAAAAAATAGATTATGTTAATTTCCATTAACGTATACCATACCGTAACTGTGTTGCAGCGACTAACGCTCACCGCCGGAAAATCAAAACTATTTAATTTAAATAATTTACACAGTAAAGATACCTATTAATCGTGATTTAAAACAATGGAAAATAGTATAAAATAGTATTTTATATATTCGCAGATCGCTCATATTATTGAAATTAAACTTTATAAAATTGTTAGTGATATTTCCGTGAAGGTTACTGACATAGTACCATCAGTTTACTATAGATGGCACTCAAGTCGTTTCACCTAAGCAGTATATTTTATATAATGCCCGGTGTTCTAAATGTACTACTCAGATTCTTATCCAAGGAAAGATTGAGCTGTAATAAAAGGAAACACAATAGAAATAGACGGATAACTTACTCAGATAGAATAAAGCAGAACATCAGAAACTACATATTTTTGAAGGAAATCGCGGGCATTAGTTAATATTTAATAATGTTACGTCCGTAGGTAATTTAAATGCCGGTTTTCAACGACAGATGAATATCTGTACTAGTACAGATATCTAGAACATTAAAAATATTTTACAATCGCTCTACACACACACATCTTATAATACTATAGTCGCAGTCTGAGGATTTTTTCCTTCTATTTCTTTTACGGTTGAATATTTTATTATAGATATGTTAATATTTAATAAATCATCTTTTATATGAAATTCTAACTAATAGTATAAAAGCGATTACGTTTGTTTCTGACACTTTCACACCTTTACTACCACACTAATTATTAAGAAATTTAGCATTTACATTGTCATGGCTATACAAAAGGTACTGTTCCCAAAGGATACGTTAAATCTACATAGAGGCGGGTAAAAGCTAATCAACTTATATGATAAATAAGGAATTAATCACAACCCAATAAATTAAAGGTCGTCTTCGTACTGACTGGTCACTGCAACGATCTACACAAGCCTTCGTACAAGGTGTACCAGCAGATCGCGGCTGCTAGTTCTGGACAAGTTTTTAATTTGAACAAAACCAGCGTTCACGAGGTTAATATAATTTCTCTTATTATATTCAAAAGATTTATTTTTTATTTTTCAGTCCTTATGCTAAACGGGAATTTGTAAGAAAGGGGCGTGAGTTGGTATTATCTAGATAGAAGTTCTGATATCTTATCTACATATAATAATAATGTAAATATGTCTGCACTTTTTAGATTATCGTGAAAAATATTGTTGCACGTGTCTAGAAATAGTAAAAAAATATATTACAATCATTTTTAGAAATGTCTGTCTGTTTGTTTGTTCGAATACGCATCACTGCTAAAGTACTGCGTTCACAATAAACCCCCCACCATAAAGCATATCCTCAAATAACATTTAATCTTTATTTAATTAAAATCGGTCCACTCTATCAAAAGTTATTGTAATTTGAATGACGGCTCGAGGTAAGTACGAGAAAAGAGTAGGTGAATAAATGAAATTCAATCTCTTACAAAAACAGGATATTATATAATTTATAAATAATATCTAAGACTCAGTAAACGAAAGACTGTGTTTGTATTAAGTTACACGCGGACGGAGTCGCGGGCACAGCTATCATGAATAATGTTGTTAATAGAAACATATCCTTGATAATATTAATTATATATGACTACTAGAGATTAAAGGACGTATTTTATAATTATGCGTCACTGTTAATATCATTTTATTTCTAATTTACACTATTCTTAATCCAAATTTATTACATTTTATTTTCTGTTTTTTAGTTGGATTTTTTATGAAAGCGTGTTTTTTAACCTATTACTTATTTTTCATTTTTTAGTTAATTTTTGTTAACCTTTTTTTATTATACAAAATAATGCTAATTCAGTGATAATAATTCAATTCATAAAAGTACGCAATTATTCACGAATATTTTCTTATGACGATCTACACAAGCCTTCGTACAAGGTGTACCAGCAGATCGCGGCTGCTAGTTCTGGACAAGTTTTTAATTTGAACAAAACCAGCGTTCACGAGGTTAATATAATTTCTCTTATTATATTCAAAAGATTTATTTTTTATTTTTCAGTCCTTATGCTAAACGGGAATTTGTAAGAAAGGGGCGTGAGTTGGTATTATCTAGATAGAAGTTCTGATATCTTCTCTACGTATAATAATAATGTAAATGTGTCTGTAATTTTTAGATTATCGTGAAAAAAATTGTTGCACGTGTCTAGAAATAGTAAAAAAAAATATTACAATCATTTTTAGAAATGTCTGTCTGTTTGTTTGTTCGAATACGCATCACTGCTAAGGTACTGCGTTCACAATAAACCCCCCACCATAAAGCATATCCTCAAATAACATTTAATCTTTATTTAATTAAAATCGGTCCACTCTATCAAAAGTTATTGTAATTTGAATGACGGCTCGAGGTAAGTACGAGAAAAGAGTAGGTGAATAAATGAAATTCAATCTCTTACAAAAACAGGATATTATATAATTTATAAATAATATCTAAGACTCAGTAAACGAAAGACTGTGTTTGTATTAAGTTACACGCGGACGGAGTCGCGGGCACAGCTATCATGAATAATGTTGTTAATAGAAACATATCCTTGATAATATTAATTATATATGACTACTAGAGATTAAAGGACGTATTTTATAATTATAATACCTAATAATATAAACAGAACAAGAGATAAACAGAGAAAGTGATGTGAATAACGAATTTCCTTCTATTAATTCACATTATATAAGAACAGAATGTGACAGAATCTTCGATTCAACTTTTTTAAATCGTGGTTTACTCCTGAATTGTATATGCCAAAAGCTTTATGTATAGCTCAGTTAAATAAAGCCGTTTTAAAGCGTGAATTAATATGGATTTTTTTTTCAATTTTAGGTCCTCGATTTCGTTAGAAATGCTATAAAAGGTAGAACTGTCAACCTTGGATCAATTATCAAACCAGCTGGATACAACTTTACACAGGGTGTAGGTATTTGTTAATATTTTAATTCGATTGCGCAGTGTGAGAGTAATATGTATGTATTCTTTGGAATGATTTGTAGCCTAAACGGTTTAATGGATATTAATTGTCTTTAGATGTATTTTGATCGTGGGAATGACGGTATAATATTTAAGTGTGGGGTTAAAAAGGAAAGAAAATATGGGGTAATTTTTATTTCTTGCAAGCTAAATTAGTATATCCAACTGAATCTGAACAACCTGTTTATTAATATTAGTGAATAAAATTTCAATGTCTTACAGTTAGCTTATTTCGTTGTTCTTTAAGGTAGGCGTCCACATTTTCACGTCGTAAGTCCCGGACGCATCGCATCAAAGGATTTTTTTTTTTTTACAAGCGCCCACAGTAACAGCAGCGATCGGATTTGCCGACGCAACTATCAACGTTCGGATTACCGACGCCACTTTCAATCGTATTGTCGTAGTGAGAGGTAGCGTAGTATTCGGTGGAATGGAGGAAAACGGAGAAGAAGAATTTGGTGTAGTGACTTATTTGTTAGCAAAATAAGAAGGAGTCCGTCCACTGATCGGTATTCCGTATGACGTCATCGGCACGCATCACAAAAGTTGTCCCTCGGAGCATCGACATCGGTATTTCCAAAGGGTAGATTCGTGCGATCCGAACGATGCGAAGCAAAAGACGCACTTTTATGACTTCCTATACAAAGAATACAATGATCCGTTTGATGCGATGCGTCCGACACTCACGATGCGAAAATGTGGACTCCTACTTTTAGTAACTACTAGTCTGAGTATTACAGTTACAATCAATGTGTCATTGTATTTTTATCGTTGTAAACTGAACTGTGCAATTAAACTAAAATTCGTATATTTTTTTTAATTGTATATAGACATGTATATGGGCTCTGTTACGGACAGCGAGCCATGTGCAAGACCTGAATAGTTGAATGGTTATAGGAAGTGAAAGACATTTTAGTTTGTATTACATATTGTTCTAATACGTAAAAACTCACAGTGTTAACAATAAGTTATATGGACATTAATGAACGAATAGACAGGTAATTTATTAGGAATAAGTATTGTTTTAAACTGTGGAGGATGTAATAAATTTATGTCAATGCCACAGTGAACGGAATAAGCACAAAAGAACGAAACCATGTGCCTTATTCATGAAACGGGCGCATCCTAGGGGGTCTCGGTCGAGCTGATTTCGATCTTATGCGGGCCACACGCATATAGTACGTTTATCGGCCAGCCACAGCTGTCGGACCTTTAAATTATACAAATTTATTAACAAACAGTAATTTCACAGACTCTGATCGGAACGGTCACCGAGTAGCCTGTGATTGATAGGGTTAGTTGGAATATTGACACGATAGAGTCTAATAAGATCGTAAGATAGTTTGAGTGGCTGCACTAATATTATAAGAACTTGATTTAATACAACACAATTACACAAATATTACGGATAGAGGCGATTTACAACCACCTCAATATTATATTCGCAATAGGCTCATTGTATAACTACTTTCTCATGATGTTAGGTCATTAAGTGCCTCAAAGCATTGTATCACAGTCGCTTTAAGCGGATGTACAAAGAGGTGTGTCAATTACAGACATCACTATCGTTCACGTATTGAACCACCTTATGACGCTGAAACTTGTTTGACACAGAACTTAAACTTACTACCTAGCAAATCGATAATATGTTCTAAAACTTTGGTGTAGAATATTATATTATTATCTAATAAGTGTTACTTTTTTTATGTCATAGGTGGTATAGTCGCAGTCTGAGGATTTTTTCCTTCTATTTCTTTTACGGTTGAATATTTTATTATAGATATGTTAATATTTAATAAATCATCTTTTATATGAAATTCTAACTAATAGTATAAAAGCGATTACGTTTGTTTCTGACACTTTCACACCTTTACTACCACACTAATTATTAAGAAATTTAGCATTTACATTGTCATGGCTATACAAAAGGTACTGTTCCCAAAGGATACGTTAAATCTACATAGAGGCGGGTAAAAGCTAATCAACTTATATGATAAATAAGGAATTAATCACAAACCATTAAATTAAAGGTCGTCTTCGTACTGACTGGTCACTGCAACGATCTACACAAGCCTTCGTACAAGGTGTACCAGCAGATCGCGGCTGCTAGTTCTGGACAAGTTTTTAATTTGAACAAAACCAGCGTTCACGAGGTTAATATAATTTCTCTTATTATATTCAAAAGATTTATTTTTTATTTTTCAGTCCTTATGCTAAACGGGAATTTGTAAGAAAGGGGCGTGAGTTGGTATTATCTAGATAGAAGTTCTGATATCTTATCTACATATAATAATAATGTAAATATGTCTGCACTTTTTAGATTATCGTGAAAAATATTGTTGCACGTGTCTAGAAATAGTAAAAAAATATATTACAATCATTTTTAGAAATGTCTGTCTGTTTGTTTGTTCGAATACGCATCACTGCTAAAGTACTGCGTTCACAATAAACCCCCCACCATAAAGCATATCCTCAAATAACATTTAATCTTTATTTAATTAAAATCGGTCCACTCTATCAAAAGTTATTGTAATTTGAATGACGGCTCAAGGTAAGTACGAGAAAAGAGTAGGTGAATAAATGCAATTCAATCTCTTACAAAAACAGGATATTATATAATTTATAAATAATATCTAAGACTCAGTAAACGAAAGACTGTGTTTGTATTAAGTTACCCGCGGACGAAGTCGCGGGCACAGCTATCATAAATAATGTTGTTAATAGAAACATATCCTTGATTAATTATATATGACTGCTAGAGATCGAAGGACGTATTTTATAATTATAATACCTAATAATATAAACAGAACAATAGATAAACAGAGAAAGTGATGTGAATAACGAATTTCCTTCTATTAATTCACATTATATAAGAACAGAATGTGACAGAATCTTCGATTCAACTTTTTTAAATCGTGGTTTACTCCTGAATTGTATATGCCAAAAGCTTTATGTATAGCTCAGTTAAATAAAGCGTGAATTAATATGGATTTTTTCTTCAATTTTAGGTCCTCGATTTCGTTAGAAATGCTATAAAAGGTAGAACTGTCAACCTTGGATCAATTATCAAACCAGCTGGATACAACTTTACACAGGGTGTAGGTATTTGTTAATATTTTAATTCGATTGCGCAGTGTGAGAGTAATATGTATGTATTCTTTGGAATGATTTGTAGCCTAAACGGTTTAATGGATATTAATTGTCTTTAGATGTATTTTGATCGTGGGAATGACGGTATAATATTTAAGTGTGGGGTTAAAAAGGAAAGAAAATATGGGGTAATTTTTATTTCTTGCAAGCTAAATTAGTATATCCAACTGAATCTGAACAACCTGTTTATTAATATTAGTGAATAAAATTTCAATGTCTTACGACAATCCACCCTAGCAACAATGAGCCTTGTTCCTCAGGAATAGGCAATAGTTATACCCTGCTCGCGTTCCCAAGTTTTAATTTGAAAATTTTTTCTTCAATTTATGATGACCACCTGAAATTTTTTTTTGTAATACTTCTCTTGAGGTTTCTGAATTAAAAAGAAATAGTAAAAAAGTAGTCGCCATCTTGTAGTTTATTTAAATGATCGCAAGAAACTTGTAATATTATTATAACCTACTCGACAATGTCAGTAATAATCTACTAGAAAATTGGATGCGAAAAAGAAGTTTAAAAATACGCAGAGACGAAAGTATATTTACTTCCTTTGTTTCTCAACTGATATTTTTATAGTAGATCCTCACGTACCTCACGATCTGCAATATTTCTGGAACACAGATAATAATCTATTTAGAAAAAGTTTATACCTTTTATTTTGGACGAATTTCGAACTGCTTAAATTAGTATTTAAAAATTGGCAGATCGATAATGATTTTTTCTCAACAGTTGTTGGTCCGGCAACGGTCACTAGCGATAAACAAGTCTTCAAATCAGCGTTGAACATAGTTCACGTGTACGGAGGCGGGGATTGCCCTGAAAAATCTTTAGGAGGTATCCAACTTGCCCTCAACGTAAGCCGACCGCGGTCTTTTCTATACGTCTTCACTGATGCCACTGCTGGTGATCACAGGCTTGTTGGGAAGGTGTTGGATGCTGTTCAGAGAAAGCAGAGTCAGGTATGTATTATATGAATACGCACTTGTTAGTATTTCATATGAGTATCAGGATACAATGTCCCACCGGTCATTTAATTTCAAACTAAGCATGTATTGATTATAGATATTTAACACCCAGACATATAGCTAACAGTTTGCTCTAAATCTAAATAAAAAATACGTCAAAACTACCACCGGTTCGGACAAAAAACCCAGTCATCGAGAAGAATCGGCAAGAACCTCGATCTTGTTTATCTTTTCATCGTACATATTTTTACAAAAATAGATAGTTACGTTCATTTGTGATGGATGCTCTACACAAAAGCTAGTCTTAAGCGACGATAGTAACTGCGACCTTTCAGCTTAATAGAAGGGCTGCACCGCGCCACGACGGCTGTTATAAATATATTTCGCTGGATGTTTTTTGCTACATTAAATATTCTGTATTGAAATATCTGGGCATACCATTTATTATGACAATCGAATTTGATTTGTTAGAGCAGTGTTTTTAAAAAAAACTAGAAATATTATATATATGTCACGGAAAACGTTATCCCGTTAGCATCGTCATTAGTGGTTACGGGTTTAGTGGGCGTCATACGGGTAAAATGCGAGCTCAAAACACAATGAACACGGTTTCACACTGTTTTTATTTAGATTACACATTATTTTATGAGATGACAATAATGACGTTCGAAAGATTAACAATTACGACCCAACAGCGAGTTCTGGGCACCGATCTTACTTTAATCACCGAATGTTACTTTTTTTATGTCATAGGTGGCAAACGAACAGGTGAGTCACGTGATTTGCAGATTTCCAGAGGAGTTGCAAGTGCGTTGCCACCCTTTGGGGGGAGGGGTTAGGGCAGTGAGAGGGAGATGAGAGAGGAGAGGGGAGGGGAGGTGGGCCTCTGGCGCTCTCACTGACCGAACGAAACGCAATAATGCAAGCACTGTTGCTTCACGTCGGTGTACTGTTAGAGGGTGGTACTACCCCGGGCGAGCCGACCCATTAATGCTGAAACCAGTAATATCTTCAGCGTGGCTCTACCACCTTCTGAAG
>MU159502.1:11278-96937 GCA_015888305.1 Antheraea pernyi | reverse complement strand
GCCGAGGTGTGCCGTGCACCCTTGAGCTGGTTGCCAAAATAAAAATCGGCTGAGTGCCTTAAGCGCTCGCCTTAGTAGTCCGGTGAAGCTGTTAAGACCTTGCCAGGTCAATAGCATAGTCAGTTCGAGAAAAAAAAAAAAAAATATTAACAAACAGTAATTTCACAGAGTCTGATCGGAACGGTCACCGAGTAGACTGTGATTGATAGGATTTAATCGGAATATTGACACGATGGAGTCTAATAAGATCGTAAAATAGTTTGAGTGGCTGCATTAATATTATAAGAACTTGATTTAATACAACACAATTACACAAATATTACGGATAGAGGTGATTTACAACCACCTCAATATTATATTCGCTATAGGCTCATTGTATGACTACTTGCTCAAAATGTTAGGTCATTAAGTGCCTCAAAGCATTGTATCACAGTCGCTTTAAGCGGATGTACAAAGAGGTGTGTCAATTACAGACATCACTATCGTTCACGTATTGAACCACCTTATGACGCTGAAACTTGTTTGACACAGAACTTAAACTTACTACCTAGCAAATCGATAATATGTTCTAAAACTTTGGTGTAGAATATTATATTATTATCTAATAAGTGTTACTTTTTTTATGTCATAGGTGGCAAACGAACAGGTGAGTCACGTGATTTGCAGATTTCCAGAGGAGTTGCAAGTGCGTTGCCACCCTTTGGGGGGAGGGGTTAGGGCAGTGAGAGGGAGATGAGAGAGGAGAGGGGAGGGGAGGTGGGCCTCTGGCGCTCTCACTGACCGAACGAAACGCAATAATGCAAGCACTGTTGCTTCACGTCGGTGTACTGTTAGAGGGTGGTACTACCCCGGGCGAGCCGACCCATTAATGCTGAAACCAGTAATATCTTCAGCGTGGCTCTACCACCTTCTGAAGCTTACTGACCTGAACCTGAAAAATGAAATGGCTATATTTTTATTGTTTCTAGTATTCATGTCATGCATTTTAGATACCAGTTGACAGTACTGTAGGTGAAGTCACTGTGTCGGTGTCTGGCGCCAAACCGCATATCACGGTGGTGGACCCGAGTGGACAAGAATTAACAGGTCCACCAAAGCTGGTGAAGACATTGGATTTGTCTGAAATTATGGTAAATATATCAGTATTTATGTATAACGATTAAATTTATATCCTTATATATCATTACATAATATAAAACAAAGTCTCCTACCGCGTCTGTCTGTCTGTCTGTTCGCGATAAACTCAAAAACTACTGAACGGATTTTCATGCAGGTCACCAATGGATAGAGGGATTCATGAGGAAGGTTTTGGTATATAATTTGTCAAACATTTTTTAATAATCAGGGCGGGACAACGTCTGCCGGGTCGCCTAGTATATATGATAGAGGTGCATGCATCACAAAACTCCTGGGTATATTTCAAATTTTTTCAGTTTTAGTACTTAAACCCCTAGTTCATACCTAAAAACAATATCACGATATTATTCATTTAGTACAGAATTTAAAAAAGCATACGAAGAACATACGATTTTCATAATCAATACGCGTGTAGCGATGTGTGAAGTGGGGTAAGCGGTGTAGTATTTTTGTGCAGGTGTGGGAAAGTAAACGAATATCATTGTCTACATAAACAAGAAAGATGTACATTTCTCATTTAAGATATTAAACTACACAGATGAAGTCATGGGAAGAAACCTGTAATATCCTAACCTATTCAACAACGGTAATAATAATCTACTAGAAGATTGGTTGCCAACAATAAATAATAATAATAATTGGCGATTTTGTTTTTTTTTATTCTATTTTCAATGTAATTATAGTATTACTCAAATATAAGATGTATGAATAATTTAATACTGATATTTCCTTGACCCCGAAACTCGATAATTCAGGGGATTTTTTTGTAATCAAATTTTAACAAAGTACTGTAAGCATAATTATAATAATAAATATTAATGCTTATAGTGATATTTCTATATATTAATCTATATTATATTGTCGATAATAATAATAAATCGAAATTAAGTAATAATGCTTGCATTTTTGCGTTTGGTTCGGTCAGTCAGAGTGCTGCAGGCCTACCTCCTTTAAAAGGCCGATACGGCACTTGCGACTCCTCTGGTATTGCTACTGTCTATGGACGGCGGTGATCACTTACCATCAGGTGATCAATCCGCCTGTTCGTTTACCCCCTATAATATTAAAAAAAAATAGATTATGTTAATTTCCATTAACGTATACCATACCGTAACTGTGTTGCAGCGACTAACGCTCACCGCCGGAAAATCAAAACTATTTAATTTAAATAATTTACACAGTAAAGATACCTATTAATCGTGATTTAAAACAATGGAAAATAGTATAAAATAGTATTTTATATATTCGCAGATCGCTCATATTATTGAAATTAAACTTTATAAAATTGTTAGTGATATTTCCGTGAAGGTTACTGACATAGTACCATCAGTTTACTATAGAGGTTCGGAGGAAATAAACATAAAAAGCCTCTTCTTTAAAGTCGGTTATAAATATTTTTGATTGATTTTAACAATTCATTAAGTGTTTTTAATTTTTGCTAAATTGTTTTTGTAATCAATAAGTACTTGATATACAGTAAAATGGGTATGGTAGGTATTTCACGTGTTCAAATTTGTACACATAACAACTTTCAAGGCGATGGGTTTAATAGCTTCTATAGCGCCATCTAGATACGTGGTATTGTGCCAATTATCATTGTAATTTCTAGAACGATGTCTGAGTTTATCGTTATCAGATATACTAACATTCATTTTACATATATTAATATATGATACAATGTTGATGTTATGTATGTACACAACAGTTGACAATGTTGCAAAAACTTTATTTTATTACCCTTTGCCCTTAGTGAACTCATTTTTTATTGAATGTAATTTGAGAACACAAGTTCATAGGAATAAGTAATCTTAAATGTACCTTTATTCCCTGATGCCTAACATTTATAAAGGTCAAAATCACCAAAAGCTACAGACAACACGACTAAAAAGACAAACAACTAAATGTTGAACCTCGCTTAGAAGTAACAATTTTAATGATGATAGTTATTATGTTTTAGGCACATATAATCATATGATGTTATCGTTATCCGGGACGGACAGACCATTACATATGAAGTATGTGGAGGTGTTAAATCTTGGTGGAAAAACTCTTTTTGAAGTTCCGTTGCGTGAAGTCAACAGGGACAAACATTTGTACCTGACTAATGCTTTTGTCCCGCCCGATGATTTCTTCTATATAGCTGTAAGTCTTTACTTCTTCTTTATCCAATACGACAAAGCAATTGTACTGTTTCAGGCGATAGGCACAGTTTAATACGAAAACAATGACAGTCACTGAAAGATTCACAATAACCAGTAGGCTTTGCAATGCCTGCCGAGTAAGACAAAATAATTGCACTGTATCTGGCGATAGATACAATCTAATACGAAAACAATTATGATTGCTGAGAGATACATAATAACTAGCTATTTTTGCAATGTCTACAAGTATGCAGCGCGCCGATTGATTTATTTTAATACTTTTAGTGTTTATCCGCACTCTCACTTGATATTAAATAACGATATGGTCTGGGATGGTGAACACACTAAACCTACCAAAGAACTGGTTCTTAAGTGCATCTGGCGGAACAAGTCTAACCTAAGCGGAAAAACAGAATGGTAGTTAACCAGATAAGCTTGAGGAAACCCTTACTACCGTGCCATGATTTAAATATGAACACGATATTTTACTTCACGGAAAGCTCAGGATTATTCATAAGAATTCAAACCTATACCACTAGAGGCGGTCATCGCTTCAACATAAGCACTTGTTCATCCCAAAATGTGGCAATCCATAATAGAGCAATTATGACATTAATGATTATGTACAGGCTGATCGTGTTCCAGTTTGGTGCAAACACCTACCACTTCACATAGCTACTATACATACACTGGTGACCTAGGAATAATTATCACAAAGGATTACCTCCTGTAATAAGTGAGAAATTCCCATTGTTGCCGTGTTCAGATTGTATGTTCATTAACCATGTAGTCGTAGACCCCAACCTGCTTCTTACATAAGGTTATGTTTCAAGGGCATAGATTCTTGATTAATTATATATTATTTTATACTTTGTATGTTTTAGAGTTCAAATACAATCTGATCTGATATTAAATTATGATGGGGTCCAATATGTTAAACGTTAAATCTACAGAGGGACTGACTCTTAAGTAGATTTTTCCTATTTAAAGGAGGTTGTTAACCAGGTGGATATACAAAATGTCAACGTAGTTCTTCAATAGCGATTTAAGAGCAAATGTCACACAAAACACTTAAAAGGGTTTTAAATTAGCTTATGCTATGTGGAAATTTTTAGATCAATGGACGAGACGAGTTCAATCACGAAGTTAGAAGAGTCGGTACTACAGCTGTACAGGCTAAGTCCCCTGGTGAGTAATTACGTGATTTATGAATTGCAAGTTCGGGTTCTGTTTGAAATAAGAAAGATTACAGATCTTCCAGTGAGCCGTAACTTTCAGTGAATGCAAAAGATTGTAATTGTAAAAAAGGAGTTCAAAATATTGTAAAAAAAAGTCTCACATTTTCACGTCGTAAGTCCCGGACGCATCGCATCAAAGGATTTTTTTTTTTTTACAAGCGCCCACAGTAACAGCAGCGATCGGATTTGCCGACGCAACTATCAACGTTCGGATTACCGACGCCACTTTCAATCGTATTGTCGTAGTGAGAGGTAGCGTAGTATTCGGTGGAATGGAGGAAAACGGAGAAGAAGAATTTGGTGTAGTGACTTATTTGTTAGCAAAATAAGAAGGAGTCCGTCCACTGATCGGTATTCCGTATGACGTCATCGGCACGCATCACAAAAGTTGTCCCTCGGAGCATCGACATCGGTATTTCCAAAGGGTAGATTCGTGCGATCCGAACGATGCGAAGCAGTTCTGTTTGGAATAAGAAAGATTACAGATCTTCCAGTGAGCCGTAACTTTCAGTGAATGCAAAAGATTGTAATTGTAAAAAAGGAGTTCAAAATATTGTAAAAAAAAGTCTCCTCTTACTAAATCGAAAAAAGGGTCAGGAAAAATAGTTGGAAATTCGAGGTCAATTTAAAGCTAATGAAAATATACATCAATATTGTGATTGTGTGGTTTTATTTACATGAAGTGTCTGTATGAGAATTGATACATTTGATATTTTTTTGTCATTTTACAGATGTACCATATTTGATGACGACTAAGAAGGTATGGATACTTTACTTGAATTGTGTAATCTTGTATAATTCTTCTAAGGCAAAGCTGTTTACCAAGAATATTACAGTAGATTTATACTCACGATGCGAAAATGTGGACTCCTACTTTTAGAAACTACTAGTCTGAGTATTACAGTTACAAGCAATGTGTCATTGTATTTTTATCGTTGTAAACTGAACTGTGCAATTAAACTAAAATTCGTATATTTTTTTTAATTGTATATAGACATGTATATGGGCTCTGTTACGGACAGCGAGCCATGTGCAAGACCTGAATAGTTGAATGGTTATAGGAAGTGAAAGACATTTTAGTTTGTATTACATATTGTTCTAATACGTAAAAACTCACAGTGTTAACAATAAGTTATATGGACATTAATGAACGAATAGACAGGTAATTTATTAGGAATAAGTATTGTTTTAAACTGTGGAGGATGTAATAAATTTATGTCAATGCCACAGTGAACGGAATAAGCACAAAAGAACGAAACCATGTGCCTTATTCATGAAACGGGCGCATCCTAGGGGGTCTCGGTCGAGCTGATTTCGATCTTATGCGGGCCACACGCATATAGTACGTTTATCGGCCAGCCACAGCTGTCGGACCTTTAAATTATACAAATTTATTAACAAACAGTAATTTCACAGACTCTGATCGGAACGGTCACCGAGTAGCCTGTGATTGATAGGGTTAGTTGGAATATTGACACGATAGAGTCTAATAAGATCGTAAGATAGTTTGAGTGGCTGCACTAATATTATAAGAACTTGATTTAATACAACACAATTACACAAATATTACGGATAGAGGCGATTTACAACCACCTCAATATTATATTCGCAATAGGCTCATTGTATAACTACTTTCTCATGATGTTAGGTCATTAAGTGCCTCAAAGCATTGTATCACAGTCGCTTTAAGCGGATGTACAAAGAGGTGTGTCAATTACAGACATCACTATCGTTCACGTATTGAACCACCTTATGACGCTGAAACTTGTTTGACACAGAACTTAAACTTACTACCTAGCAAATCGATAATATGTTCTAAAACTTTGGTGTAGAATATTATATTATTATCTAATAAGTGTTACTTTTTTTATGTCATAGGTGGCAAACGAACAGGTGAGTCACGTGATTTGCAGATTTCCAGAGGAGTTGCAAGTGCGTTGCCACCCTTTGGGGGGAGGGGTTAGGGCAGTGAGAGGGAGATGAGAGAGGAGAGGGGAGGGGAGGTGGGCCTCTGGCGCTCTCACTGACCGAACGAAACGCAATAATGCAAGCACTGTTGCTTCACGTCGGTGTACTGTTAGAGGGTGGTACTCCCCCGGGCGAGCCGACCCATTAATGCTGAAACCAGTAATATCTTCAGCGTGGCTCTACCACCTTCTGAAGCTTACTGACCTGAACCTGAAAAATGAAATGGCTATATTTTTATTGTTTCTAGTATTCATGTCATGCATTTTAGATACCAGTTGACAGTACTGTAGGTGAAGTCACTGTGTCGGTGTCTGGCGCCAAACCGCATATCACGGTGGTGGACCCGAGTGGACAAGAATTAACAGGTCCACCAAAGCTGGTGAAGACATTGGATTTGTCTGAAATTATGGTAAATATATCAGTATTTATGTATAACGATTAAATTTATATCCTTATATATCATTACATAATATAAAACAAAGTCTCCTACCGCGTCTGTCTGTCTGTCTGTTCGCGATAGACATTGGATTTGTCTGAAATTATGGTAAATATATCAGTATTTATGTATAACGATTAAATTTATATCCTTATATATCATTACATAATATAAAACAAAGTCTCCTACCGCGTCTGTCTGTCTGTCTGTTCGCGATAAACTCAAAAACTACTGAACGGATTTTCATGCAGGTCACCAATGGATAGAGGGATTCATGAGGAAGGTTTTGGTATATAATTTGTCAAGCATTTTTTAATAATCAGGGCGGGACAACGTCTGCCGGGTCGCCTAGTATATATGATAGAGGTGCATGCATCACAAAACTCCTGGGTATATTTCAAATTTTTTCAGTTTTAGTACTTAAACCCCTAGTTCATACCTAAAAACAATATCACGATATTATTCATTTAGTACAGAATTTAAAAAAGCATACGAAGAACATACGATTTTCATAATCAATACGCGTGTAGCGATGTGTGAAGTGGGGTAAGCGGTGTAGTATTTTTGTGCAGGTGTGGGAAAGTAAACGAATATCATTGTCTACATAAACAAGAAAGATGTACATTTCTCATTTAAGATATTAAACTACACAGATGAAGTCATGGGAAGAAACCTGTAATATTGTAACCTACTCAACAATGGTAATCTACCTAAAAATTGGTTGCTAAAATATATAATAATAATAATTGGCTAATTTGTTTTTTTTTTATTCTATTTTCAATGTAATTATAGTATTACTCAAATATAAGATGTATGTAGGTGGTAAAAGTTCTCGATCCGGAACCCGGCAACTGGAGCATTACAGTGGGAAGCGAGAAAGACTACTCAGTCAAGGTGGTGGGGTTATCAAACTTGACGTTCGATCATGGGTTTTCCGTCGAACCACCTTCGTCCATGGCAGAGACCAGCTACAGACCGTTGCAGGGTAAATCACCTATAATATTAATAATAACAATTAAGAACTGAAAAAAAAAGTAAAAAAAAATTAAACTGACTTAAAAAATACATACTCTAAAATGCAGCAGAGCGAGTGCCAAGAATTGTTAAAAATGTGACTGGTGTAAATAAAGATGTTAATAAAGTACTTTCAGGTAAAACTTACAATAATGTCATATGAACATTGTTTAACTGTGTCGGTACATTTCAAAACAAGCTAAATTCAATTTGAGCAGTTCCTAATATTTTACTTTATTTTTCAAAATCTTCAAATTTCGTTCATACAAAATATTTGAAGATCATAAAAAAACCTAAAAACGTTATGTACGGCAAAAATTGAACTTCGTTGTCGGTGTATAAAAAGAATTAAAATTGGATTTAATTCATTATAACAACACATAGAACAGAAATTGTCATTATATATTTGAATGATGCTGCTTTCACATAAACTTGGAATTAATTGGTCGTTACCACGTTTCGTTGCAGTAAACAACGTGATTTAATTTGTGCGATATGTACTTACAAAAGTTAAATACGATTATAGCCAGGCTTAGATTATCATAAACCTATCAATGTCTCCATTGCTATACAGCTCCTATTTGATTTTTAGGAGTTCTCATGTTTATCTTCTAAATTCAAGGGCCAATGCTAATGAAATTAAAATGGGAATCCCTTGAAAACCTCACCTTGCCAATAAAAAAATATTTTCCAAATGAATTCATAAATAACGAAGTTCGGAGGAAATAAACATAAAAAGCCTCTTCTTTAAAGTCGGTTATAAATATTTTTGATTGATTTTAACAATTCATTAAGTGTTTTTAATTTTTTCTAAATTGTTTTTGTAATCAATAAGTACTTGATATACAGTAAAATGGGTATGGTAGGTATTTCGCGTGTTCAAATTTGTACACATAACAACTTTCAAGGCGATGGGTTTAATAGCTTCTATAGCGCCATCTAGATACGTGGTATTGTGCCAATTATCATTGTAATTTCTAGAACGATGTCTGAGTTTATCGTTATCAGATATACTAACATTCATTTTACATATATTAATATATGATACAATGTTGATGTTATGTATGTACACAACAGTTGACAATGTTGCAAAAACTTTATTTTATTACCCTTTGCCCTTAGTGAACTCATTTTTTATTGAATGTAATTTGAGAACACAAGTTCATAGGTAATCTTAAATGTACCTTTATTCCCTGGTGCCTAACATTTATAAAAGTCAAAATCACCAAAAGCTACAGACAACACGACACTAAAAACACAAACTATTAAATGTTGAACCTCGCTTAGAAGTAACAATTTTAATGATGATAGTTATTATGTTTTAGGCACATATAATCATATGATGTTATCGTTATCCGGGACGGACAGACCATTACATATGAAGTATGTGGAGGTGTTAAATCTTGGTGGAAAAACTCTTTTTGAAGTTCCGTTGCGTGAAGTCAACAGGGACAAACATTTGTACCTGACTAATGCTTTTGTCCCGCCCGATGATTTCTTCTATATAGCTGTAAGTCTTTACTTCTTCTTTATCCAATACGACAAAGCAATTGTACTGTTTCAGGCGATAGGCACAGTTTAATACGAAAACAATGACAGTCACTGAAAGATTCACAATACACAACAACAATGCCTGCCGAGTAAGACAAAATAATTGCACTGTATCTGGCGATAGATACAATCTAATACGAAAACAATTATGATTGCTGAGAGATACATAATAACTAGCTATTTTTGCAATGTCTACAAGTATGCAGCGCGCCGATTGATTTATTTTAATACTTTTAGTGTTTATCCGCACTCTCACTTGATATTAAATAACGATATGGTCTGGGATGGTGAACACACTAAACCTACCAAAGAACTGGTTCTTAAGTGCATCTGGCGGAACAAGTCTAACCTAAGCGGAAAAACAGAATGGTAGTTAACCAGATAAGCTTGAGGAAACCCTTACTACCGTGCCATGATTTAAATATGAACACGATATTTTACTTCACGGAAAGCTCAGGATTATTCATAAGAATTCAAACCTATACCACTAGAGGCGGTCATCGCTTCAACATAAGCACTTGCTCATCCCAAAATGTGGCAATCCATAATAGAGCAATTATGACATTAATGATTATGTACAGGCTGATCGTGTTCCAGTTTGGTGCAAACACCTACCACTTCACATAGCTACTATACATACACTGGTGACCTAGGAATAATTATCACAAAGGATTACCTCCTGTAATAAGTGAGAAATTCCCATTGTTGCCGTGTTCAGATTGTATGTTCATTAACCATGTAGTCGTAGACCCCAACCTGCTTCTTACATAAGGTTATGTTTCAAGGGCATAGATTCTTGATTAATTATATATTATTTTATACTTTGTATGTTTTAGAGTTCAAATACAATCTGATCTGATATTAAATTATGATGGGGTCCAATATGTTAAACGTTAAATCTACAGAGGGACTGACTCTTAAGTAGATTTTTCCTATTTAAAGGAGGTTGTTAACCAGGTGGATATACAAAATGTCAACGTAGTTCTTCAATAGCGATTTAAGAGCAAATGTCACACAAAACACTTAAAAGGGTTTTAAATTAGCTTATGCTATGTGGAAATTTTTAGATCAATGGACGAGACGAGTTCAATCACGAAGTTAGAAGAGTCGGTACTACAGCTGTACAGGCTAAGTCCCCTGGTGAGTAATTACGTGATTTATGAATTGCAAGTTCGGGTTCTGTTTGAAATAAGAAAGATTACAGATCTTCCAGTGAGCCGTAACTTTCAGTGAATGCAAAAGATTGTAATTGTAAAAAAGGAGTTCAAAATATTGTAAAAAAAAGTCTCCTCTTACTAAATCGAAAAAAGGGTCAGGAAAAATAGTTGGAAATTCGAGGTCAATTTAAAGCTAATGAAAATATACATCAATATTGTGATTGTGTGGTTTTATTTACATGAGGTGTCTGTATGAGAATTGATACATTTGATATTTTTTTGTCATTTTACAGATGTACCATATTTGATGACGACTAAGAAGGTATGGATACTTTACTTGAATTGTGTAATCTTGTATAATTCTTCTAAGGCAAAGCTGTTTACCAAGAATATTACAGTAGATTTACGATTTTTATTGCTAAATTCAATTAAAACATTTTCCTTCAGGCTGATACAACTAAAGTTGCGTTCCTTTAATATTTGAAATACATCGTTTGAAATATGGTTGAAATTTATGTTAGTTTTTGTTAATTTTAGATAGAAGCTCATTCTCATACTCATGTATCATTGAAATGCTATGTGGAGAGTTTAGTTCCAGTAACAGCGAAGTGGACTAAGGATATGATCGCGGTACAACCAGAGATCTCTAGTTTGTAAGTAGCTTAACCATTCTGTATTACGCAATAATCTATGTTGGTTAAGATTTGACAATATTTCACCAAAAAGTACTAAAAGAAGAATTTTTGCTTCTAAATTATTTTAGACCAAATAACTGGTATTAATAAGAATACACTAAGAATCTAAATCTTAATGCGTCTGTACTATTTAGACTTTTGCAAAAAAAATTGTTGGAGGTGTCTAGTAATCAGTAATAAAATACATTTCAATCATTTTTAGAAATATCTGTCCGTCTGTTTGTTCGAACACGCATCCCTGTTAAAGTACTTCGTTCATGATAAAACCTTTTAGGTTTTAATTACTTAAAATCTGTTCGGTCTATCAAACATTATTGTAATTTTAATGACGACGTGGCCTAAATACGAGAAAAAAGTAGAATATTTAGATGACTTCATTAGTCACTGTTTCTTACGTAAGGAACCACGTGGATGAAGTCGCGGGCACAGCTACTTATCAATAAATGTATTACGAAAGGGTTTCATATTTTTGTTGTTTTAGACAAACAACTACAATTGAACATGTGATTGAAGATATAACTGAAGAAGACGTTGGGACATATACGTGTGTCGCTAAAAATGTAGCAGGAATAAGCAAAGCTGTTACCGAAGTAGTTCTCTTGGGTAAAACTCACAATAGTTTCATTTTAAAATAAGAAAACTATAGAAAAGCAAATTTCATTAAATACTTGAGTAGGCGTTACTTTGCACTTGCGACTGGAATTGATTGGCAACTGTCACGTCTCACTGCAAGAAAAAACGTTTGATTTAATTTGTGCGACGTGTACTAGTAAAAATTAAATATGAAACTACACAGATGAAGTCATGGGAAGAAACCTGTAATATCCTAACCTATTCAACAACGGTAATAATAATCTACTAGAAGATTGGTTGCCAACAATAAATAATAATAATAATTGGCGATTTGTTTTTTTTTTATTCTATTTTCAATGTAATTATAGTATTACTCAAATATAAGATGTATGTAGGTGGTAAAAGTTCTCGATCCGGAACCCGGCAACTGGAGCATTACAGTGGGAAGCGAGAAAGACTACTCAGTCAAGGTGGTGGGGTTATCAAACTTGACGTTCGATCATGGGTTTTCCGTCGAACCACCTTCGTCCATGGCAGAGACCAGCTACAGACCGTTACAGGGTAAATCACCTATAATAGATTAATATATAATATTAATAATAACAATTAAGAACTGAAAAAAAAAGTAAAAAAAAATTAAACTGACTTAAAAAATACATACTCTAAAATGCAGCAGAGCGAGTGCCAAGAATTGTTAAAAATGTGACTGGTGTAAATAAAGATGTTAATAAAGTACTTTCAGGTAAAACTTACAATAATGTCATATGAACATTGTTTAACTGTGTCGGTACATTTCAAAACAAGCTAAATTCAATTTGAGCAGTTCCTAATATTTTACTTTATTTTTCAAAATCTTCAAATTTCGTTCATACAAAATATTTGAAGATCATAAAAAAACCTAAAAACGTTATGTACGGCAAAAATTGAACTTCGTTGTCGGTGTATAAAAAGAATTAAAATTGGATTTAATTCATTATAACAACACATAGAACAGAAATTGTCATTATATATTTGAATGATGCTGCTTTCACATAAACTTGGAATTAATTGGTCGTTACCACGTTTCGTTGCAGTAAACAACGTGATTTAATTTGTGCGATGTGTACTTACAAAAATTAAATACGATTATAGCCAGGCTTAGATTATCATAAACCTATCAATGTCTCCATTGCTATACAGTTCCTATTTGATTTTTAGGAGTTCCCATGTTTATCTTCGAAATTCACAAATGGGAATCCTTTGAAAATATCACTTTTCCAATAAAAAAATAATTTTCCAAATGAATTCATAAATAACGAGGTTCGGAGGAAATAAACATAAAAAGCCTCTTCTTTAAAGTCGGTTATAAATATTTTTGATTGATTTTAACAATTCATTAAGTGTTTTTAATTTTTTCTAAATTGTTTTTGTAATCAATAAGTACTTGATATACAGTAAAATGGGTATGGTAGGTATTTCACGTGTTCAAATTTGTACACATAACAACTTTCAAGGCGATGGGTTTAATAGCTTCTATAGCGCCATCTAGATACGTGGTATTGTGCCAATTATCATTGTAATTTCTAGAACGATGTCTGAGTTTATCGTTATCAGATATACTAACATTCATTTTACATATATTAATATATGATACAATGTTGATGTTATGTATGTACACAACAGTTGACAATGTTGCAAAAACTTTATTTTATTACCCTTTGCCCTTAGTGAACTCATTTTTTATTGAATGTAATTTGAGAACACAAGTTCATAGGTAATCTTAAATGTACCTTTATTCCCTGGTGCCTAACATTTATAAAAGTCAAAATCACCAAAAGCTACAGACAACACGACACTAAAAACACAAACTATTAAATGTTGAACCTCGCTTAGAAGTAACAATTTTAATGATGATAGTTATTATGTTTTAGGCACATATAATCATATGATGTTATCGTTATCCGGGACGGACAGACCATTACATATGAAGTATGTGGAGGTGTTAAATCTTGGTGGAAAAACTCTTTTTGAAGTTCCGTTGCGTGAAGTCAACAGGGACAAACATTTGTACCTGACTAATGCTTTTGTCCCGCCCGATGATTTCTTCTATATAGCTGTAAGTCTTTAGTTCTTCTTTATCCAATACGACAAAGCAATTGCGCTGTTTCAGGCGATAGGCACAGTTTAATACGAAAACAATGACAGTCACTGAAAGATTCACAATACACAACAACAATGCCTGCCGAGTAAGACAAAATAATTGCACTGTATCTGGCGATAGATACAATCTAATACGAAAACAATTATGATTGCTGAGAGATACATAATAACTAGCTATTTTTGCAATGTCTACAAGTATGCAGCGCGCCGATTGATTTATTTTAATACTTTTAGTGTTTATCCGCACTCTCACTTGATATTAAATAACGATATGGTCTGGGATGGTGAACACACTAAACCTACCAAAGAACTGGTTCTTAAGTGCATCTGGCGGAACAAGTCTAACCTAAGCGGAAAAACAGAATGGTAGTTAACCAGATAAGCTTGAGGAAACCCTTACTACCGTGCCATGATTTAAATATGAACACGATATTTTACTTCACGGAAAGCTCAGGATTATTCATAAGAATTCAAACCTATACCACTAGAGGCGGTCATCGCTTCAACATAAGCACTTGCTCATCCCAAAATGTGGCAATCCATAATAGAGCAATTATGACATTAATGATTATGTACAGGCTGATCGTGTTCCAGTTTGGTGCAAACACCTACCACTTCACATAGCTACTATACATACACTGGTGACCTAGGAATAATTATCACAAAGGATTACCTCCTGTAATAAGTGAGAAATTCCCATTGTTGCCGTGTTCAGATTGTATGTTCATTAACCATGTAGTCGTAGACCCCAACCTGCTTCTTACATAAGGTTATGTTTCAAGGGCATAGATTCTTGATTAATTATATATTATTTTATACTTTGTATGTTTTAGAGTTCAAATACAATCTGATCTGATATTAAATTATGATGGGGTCCAATATGTTAAACGTTAAATCTACAGAGGGACTGACTCTTAAGTAGATTTTTCCTATTTAAAGGAGGTTGTTAACCAGGTGGATATACAAAATGTCAACGTAGTTCTTCAATAGCGATTTAAGAGCAAATGTCACACAAAACACTTAAAAGGGTTTTAAATTAGCTTATGCTATGTGGAAATTTTTAGATCAATGGACGAGACGAGTTCAATCACGAAGTTAGAAGAGTCGGTACTACAGCTGTACAGGCTAAGTCCCCTGGTGAGTAATTACGTGATTTATGAATTGCAAGTTCGGGTTCTGTTTGAAATAAGAAAGATTACAGATCTTCCAGTGAGCCGTAACTTTCAGTGAATGCAAAAGATTGTAATTGTAAAAAAGGAGTTCAAAATATTGTAAAAAAAAGTCTCCTCTTACTAAATCGAAAAAAGGGTCAGGAAAAATAGTTGGAAATTCGAGGTCAATTTAAAGCTAATGAAAATATACATCAATATTGTGATTGTGTGGTTTTATTTACATGAGGTGTCTGTATGAGAATTGATACATTTGATATTTTTTTGTCATTTTACAGATGTACCATATTTGATGACGACTAAGAAGGTATGGATACTTTACTTGAATTGTGTAATCTTGTATAATTCTTCTAAGGCAAAGCTGTTTACCAAGAATATTACAGTAGATTTACGATTTTTATTGCTAAATTCAATTAAAACATTTTCCTTCAGGCTGATACAACTAAAGTTGCGTTCCTTTAATATTTGAAATACATCGTTTGAAATATGGTTGAAATTTATGTTAGTTTTTGTTAATTTTAGATAGAAGCTCATTCTCATACTCATGTATCATTGAAATGCTATGTGGAGAGTTTAGTTCCAGTAACAGCGAAGTGGACTAAGGATATGATCGCGGTACAACCAGAGATCTCTAGTTTGTAAGTAGCTTAACCATTCTGTATTACGCAATAATCTATGTTGGTTAAGATTTGACAATATTTCACCAAAAAGTACTAAAAGAAGAATTTTTGCTTCTAAATTATTTTAGACCAAATAACTGGTATTAATAAGAATACACTAAGAATCTAAATCTTAATGCGTCTGTACTATTTAGACTTTTGCAAAAAAAATTGTTGGAGGTGTCTAGTAATCAGTAATAAAATACATTTCAATCATTTTTAGAAATATCTGTCCGTCTGTTTGTTCGAACACGCATCCCTGTTAAAGTACTTCGTTCATGATAAAACCTTTTAGGTTTTAATTACTTAAAATCTGTTCGGTCTATCAAACATTATTGTAATTTTAATGACGACGTGGCCTAAATACGAGAAAAAAGTAGAATATTTAGATGACTTCATTAGTCACTGTTTCTTACGTAAGGAACCACGTGGATGAAGTCGCGGGCACAGCTACTTATCAATAAATGTATTACGAAAGGGTTTCATATTTTTGTTGTTTTAGACAAACAACTACAATTGAACATGTGATTGAAGATATAACTGAAGAAGACGTTGGGACATATACGTGTGTCGCTAAAAATGTAGCAGGAATAAGCAAAGCTGTTACCGAAGTAGTTCTCTTGGGTAAAACTCACAATAGTTTCATTTTAAAATAAGAAAACTATAGAAAAGCAAATTTCATTAAATACTTGAGTAGGCGTTACTTTGCACTTGCGACTGGAATTGATTGGCAACTGTCACGTCTCACTGCAAGAAAAAACGTTTGATTTAATTTGTGCGACGTGTACTAGTAAAAATTAAATATGACTCCATGATCGCCAGCATGACAGCGGCGACCGGCGATGGATAGTGTGTCACTCGGTGGTTGCCATTGTTTTTGGAATGTATTATGTTTACCATCAGGCATAGTGCAGTCATTTTACCGTGTTACAATAAAAAAGGTAGCAATAAAGGACCGAAATATTATAACTGAAACGGCAAGAAAGGCGATTAAAAACATTTCATCTGCAACATATTACACACATCAAAACGTCCATGGCAGAGACCAGCTACAGACCGTTGCAGGGTAAATCACCTATAATATTAATAATAACAATTAAGAACTGAAAAAAAAAGTAAAAAAAAATTAAACTGACTTAAAAAATACATACTCTAAAATGCAGCAGAGCGAGTGCCAAGAATTGTTAAAAATGTGACTGGTGTAAATAAAGATGTTAATAAAGTACTTTCAGGTAAAACTTACAATAATGTCATATGAACATTGTTTAACTGTGTCGGTACATTTCAAAACAAGCTAAATTCAATTTGAGCAGTTCCTAATATTTTACTTTATTTTTCAAAATCTTCAAATTTCGTTCATACAAAATATTTGAAGATCATAAAAAAACCTAAAAACGTTATGTACGGCAAAAATTGAACTTCGTTGTCGGTGTATAAAAAGAATTAAAATTGGATTTAATTCATTATAACAACACATAGAACAGAAATTGTCATTATATATTTGAATGATGCTGCTTTCACATAAACTTGGAATTAATTGGTCGTTACCACGTTTCGTTGCAGTAAACAACGTGATTTAATTTGTGCGATATGTACTTACAAAAGTTAAATACGATTATAGCCAGGCTTAGATTATCATAAACCTATCAATGTCTCCATTGCTATACAGCTCCTATTTGATTTTTAGGAGTTCTCATGTTTATCTTCTAAATTCAAGGGCCAATGCTAATGAAATTAAAATGGGAATCCCTTGAAAACCTCACCTTGCCAATAAAAAAATATTTTCCAAATGAATTCATAAATAACGAAGTTCGGAGGAAATAAACATAAAAAGCCTCTTCTTTAAAGTCGGTTATAAATATTTTTGATTGATTTTAACAATTCATTAAGTGTTTTTAATTTTTTCTAAATTGTTTTTGTAATCAATAAGTACTTGATATACAGTAAAATGGGTATGGTAGGTATTTCGCGTGTTCAAATTTGTACACATAACAACTTTCAAGGCGATGGGTTTAATAGCTTCTATAGCGCCATCTAGATACGTGGTATTGTGCCAACTATCATTGTAATTTCTAGAACGATGTCTGAGTTTATCGTTATCAGATATACTAACATTCATTTTACATATATTAATATATGATACAATGTTGATGTTATGTATGTACACAACAGTTGACAATGTTGCAAAAACTTTATTTTATTACCCTTTGCCCTTAGTGAACTCATTTTTTATTGAATGTAATTTGAGAACACAAGTTCATAGGTAATCTTAAATGTACCTTTATTCCCTGGTGCCTAACATTTATAAAAGTCAAAATCACCAAAAGCTACAGACAACACGACACTAAAAACACAAACTATTAAATGTTGAACCTCGCTTAGAAGTAACAATTTTAATGATGATAGTTATTATGTTTTAGGAGCTGTTATTTTTACATCATAGAACCCTAAAGATATTATTTTAAAAATAAAATACAACGTTATAATGTGAAGAAGCATCCTAAAATTTAAATTAGTACATGTTGCTTAGACTTTTTTGATGAGTGTATAATTAATCTCAACTTTTACACTTTACAACTACATACCATCAACGTCAACCGTCGACAAGTTCAGTTGCGTCAATGACAGGACAAATCTTTGTTTTTGTTGTTGCAGCTACTAATGTTTTAGTATTTTTATTAACATATTTAAATTTACCTATTTTAGGTATATATCGCGCAGATAAAATCAATCGTTGTTTGCTACAGTGAGATGTAGTAGTGTCCAATCAATTCCAGGCAAAATTGCAAAGTAATGTCCACTTAAGTACTTGCTTAATATGGATTAAGACGCGATACATTGTTGTATTGTTGTGAAATAAAAGCGTATAGATTCTATGGTTTTGCTTATAATCCGAACCAGTGGTGATAAAACTGTTTTGATAGACTAAGATACAGATTCTATTATATTTATTCCAGTTGAACCACCACAGGTAGCAGTAGAGCCTGCTAATGTTACAATCGAATTAGGAGAGGATGTGGTCATAACTTGTACTGTACTAAGCGAAGCGTTACTTTTGAAACATCAACTTGTATTTAACGGAAACGAAAAAAAATATGGTATGTATTTGTCGACTATTGAGTTGAGACCGTGTACTCTGTTTACAACATTTAAATTTGAATTAAAATAATATTATGTCTTTAATAAAAAAAAAATTTAATGACTTAATTTTTATGAACATTATTGATAACTCTTGTAATCTCTCAGTTGAGAGATTCCATAAACATGTCGTACTAATACTTTATTAGTCGTTGCTGACTTATATCTAGACAAACAAAAAGACATACGGACAGACAAAAAAAAAATAACATTTCATTATTTCGAAAGTTTCGTAATACTTACATACATATTTATTTATTGAAACTGTGTAATAAAATGGTTTCAAGTGTTTGGTTGTCAATTAAAATGAAGAGTTTTTGATAGGATTAAATATTAAAGTCTTTAATACACCATAATTTAAGCTATGGAAGAAAGTTCCTTACAGTATATTAGCTAATTTCTATAGGCGTACTTTCAAGTATTATGCGCTTCTTTTTAGCAATAAATATAGACTTCGAACCTAACATGGAAGGATATTATAAGTTTGTCAAAACTATATACAATGCTACTGACAAAGACGCTGGAATGTACACTTGTATTGCTGTTAATAGAGGTCAGTCATTGAATTGTATACCAACTACTCGTACCTTGATTGAATAAATATATTAAGTGGAATTAGAATTGGCTTAAATTTGTCTTTTAGGATCACCACCTTAATATGAATTTCTGTTGTAAAGCATTGATGTTTGCGTCACTTTATGTTTTAAAAGATAAGGGTGGGAACACAAATTGGCAGATTTAGTACAATTTGTGACTTTTACATATTTAAAACACATTTGCTGTTCATGTTGTATATATAACTTACTAGCGGGCCCGGGAGACGTTGTCCCACCCTGATTAGGGTGATTCATGAGGAACTTAGTATATAATTTGTGAAGGATTTTTTCAAAGTTCCTCATGAATCACCCTATCCATTGGTGAAAACCGCATGAAAATCCGTTCGGTAGTTTTTGAGTTTATCACGAACAGATAGACGCGGTAGGGGACTTTGTTTTATACTATGTAATGATTATTTACTGTTTATACATTATGAGTTCTGTTATATATGTATTGAGCCACCGTCTACAAGTCCGTACATTGCAATAGTTTCCATTGAAAATTAGCACTGCAATCATTTGAAATGTAGCTGAATGGGGATGTTATTGTAGGACATATCTAATTAACTATATGTATGTTTCCTTTAATTATCTAGTGATTGACATGTTTTCCAACAATTAAAACTTATTCTTTCTTTCATATAACATTAAATTCTTTCAGGTGGGGAAGTAAAACAATCAACAAATATAACAGTAAACGTTCAACTCATTTCACAAATCTTAGGTTCCCATCCACTATTTGTAGCTTATAACACAGATGCACAGCTAGTCTGTCATGTAGAAAACGCAGAATTACTGCAATGGATCGCACCAAACGGTTCTGTAGTAGAACGTCACGTAAATGGCAGTGTTACTGAATCTCTGGATATCAACAATGTTATTGAAGATGGTAGTTGGCAATGTATAGCTCTGAGAGGATCATTAAATGGTACGTGCTTATAATAAAGTTTTTAAAGAAGTTGTTTTTGACCACACTCTAGTTGAAAATCTTGGTGTATTCCGCAAGCTGCATTTGAGAGCCAATCCCTTCTAGTTGTAACGTGTTTACTATCATAAATATATCGTTATTTAATATCATATGAGATTATAATCAAACGCTAAAACCTATGACATATAAAAATACTATTCATTTTTCAGCTCTTATATGCAATCAACTTGGTATCGTATATGCTATAACCAAAATGTAAAAAACTTTCTGGTTTAAACCATGTTCGTAGAAGAATGATTGAGGATAAAATAATATCATCTAAATAGCGACAAAGAAATATAAAATTGTAATACAGGGAATTTGTAATATTTCGTACTATAATTTCACCTAATATTAATTGATTATTACGCTTAAATTGAAGAACAGGGCGTAAGTAAATGTGCTTGGCAACATATTCTCAACTTTAGTGTGATAACTAACCAAGCGGATAATCGAATATGCTCTGCCATTATGCAACGATTTGACTGTGCCCGTAACCGTTGTAAAGCCTTATTTAAAAAATTGATAGGCTAACATTTTAATGTAAATATCTCAAAAATTAGGGCATAATTGCTTTTTGTTTCTACTGTAACCATTTGTCTGATTTGATTTTTGAATATGAAATCTTGTAACATAAATATTAAATACTCATTCACCTACTACCGAAGTCTTAATTCGCATGTGTCTTCCCTTAAATTTCAGAATTGTTGATCGACTGTTTTATATATTGTGTTTCTTTTTTTACTTTAGCTTCCGATTCTGTAGAATTGATGGTATTAATAGAGCCAAATGTATCGATATTAGGATCTGACAATATAACTGTGTTAAACGGCACAACGTATGAAATAGTTTGTGAGGTTAAAGCTAAGCCAAAACCGAAAATCGTATGGTTTAAGGGACGAGATAAATTATCACGTAAAGCTGTAAGTAATTATTTTTTTTAAGTTGTTTTAAAATGTAGCAGAATTTGAATTTTTTTTTTTTAAATAAAATTTATAAAGAAAAACTACTCTAGAACAATGTAGTATTACAAATAATGTGAATATTATTATTGTTCATAACTACTTCTTTTTATATGCTAACTAAAACTTTTTTTTGCGCTATAATACCGAAAACGTTTTTGTGGTTTATAATGTCGATAGAGTGGATGAGGTATGAAATACTGTAGTGTAGTGTACTGTACTGTTTAGAGTTCTGAGCATGTAAAATGTCGTGGAATTGATACACTTAATAAAATCACTACAATTGAGGTTATTGCTAATATCTATATTTGGACTAGTTTTTGCCCATGACTTCCTCCGCGTCGTTTTTGTTATATATAGCTAAATTCATACACTAAATAGTTTTTATTTGTATATTACATAAATACATTTAATTTTTCTAATACGTAATAGATTACAAATTAAAATTGGAAACAAAACGAACGTAGAATGAACTTTTTGAATTGGAGCACAAAATAAACTATGAAAATGTTTGCGATAGAAACATACCACAATACCATGGCAATGTATGTAACGCTAACTCGCTGCGAAATATCTCAGAAGGAAAAAACGATTTTAAAGCATTCTTCATAGGTACTTCTCTGCTACTGGCCTTAGCGTGTTGATATATAAATGCTAGCTTTTGTCGATAAACGAGCTGTCTAGCACTGAAAGAATTTTTCAAACCTGACCAGTAGTTCCTGAGATTAGTGCGTTCAAGCAAACAAACTCTTCAGGTTTATAATATTATTATTAAGACAGTCGCGCTTTGCTAGCAAAAGCTAAGATTCGGGAGAAGTACTGAGTTTGAGAATAATAATTTTGCTCAGCATTTAACTCAGTTAAGTTACTTGCCCCCCATGCAGATATACTGAGAGATAAGGATTGGTTAACTGAAATGAGAGCCTTATGTTTTAGTATCGGACTGTATCTAGTGAGCCTAACGTGTATCGTAGCGTGTTAATATTGGACTCCAGTAGGGAAGATATACAAGGGAATTATGTATGCTCTGGTGAAAACTCTGCCGGTACCCACAAGGACAAAGTTACCGTCAATGTAAGAAGGAAAATGACTTTAGTACAAGGATTTAGCGGTAAAGATATATTTATTTATAGATACGATTAGTAAGTGATTGTTATAATACTGAGGATTATTTGCGATTACAATTATTTCATATTTATAATAGCAACCGCCTGCTCAATTACAATGTAAATTTCACTTTCAATAGAATATAACCTAGCATTACCAAATGGTGAATAATAGTAAAATGGACACTGAACATTTTCAACTTTCACGGAGGTCGATTAAAAGGGACTAAGTTAACAATCTCCCATGTAGAGACCAATATTTTTTTATATATGTACATAAACACACACAATAATTATATTTATTATTGACCATTGACAATTTCATTTGTTAAAAAGTACCTATTTTTAATAAACCTGTACGTACCTCGTAATTGTCACCTAAACTTATAAAAATTAAAGTTGAAATAAATTATCTATTATTAGTAATAGCAGCAGGTTTAATTTATTAGTGAACTTTAAATTCCGCAATTTTATTATATCACAAAATGCAATTGAATGTATTTTGTGCTCAATTAACAATTAGCTATCTATTGCCGTATGAACGAATTGCAAATTTTATAAGATGAAGTATAAGTTGTAATTTTTTTAGATAGTTCTGTAGAACTACACTCTAATGTTGACATGCTGAAACCAATAATAGTTTCAACGTGGCTCTACCACCATAAAACTGATGATGAAGATGAAGATAAGTTGTAATTTTTTTAGATAGTTCTGTAGAACTACACTCTAATGTTGAACTCCAATGTAAAGTAGACGGTCACCCTCCGGCGAAAGTTCGTTGGTTTCACAACACAACCCAAGTATCTACAACAGATAAAGTACATCTATCAGATGATGCAACTACTGTTTACTTGGAGATGGTGGATGTTGATGATATTGGACTATATACATGTGAAGCGGATAACGGATTTGAAACTTTACGTGTTAATGGAACATTAAATATTACTGGTTTGGGTAAGTACACATATAGATTCAGAAATCTATGTTTACATACTAACTGTTAACCGTCTGGTGCAAATGACTGCGTTATTTCATAGGAATTGTAGGGTTCATCTGGAGTAATGGTGGATTGTTTTCTAAATATTTAAATCGTTATTTTGTTTAAATGTAACCCTTAAAACCGTTTTGGGTTTTTAAATTTTTCTCTGTAAAATTGTATAATTATTGCTTACTCCTGTATTTTTTTTTTTATAATAGCACGGCAAAGTGACTGCGCTGTGCCTGATGGTAAGCATAGTACAATCTAAAAACAATGGCGACCACCGAGTGACATACTGTCCATCGCCGGTCGCCACTGTCATGCCGGCCTGCAAAAAGCTGGATATGCACAGGCTGATCCCGAAACGCGACCCGTAAAAGCGAATCACTATGACGGGCTTTTTCGCCATATACATGGTAGTTGCGACCCAGTCAGGCTGTAAAACCCTACCACCCCGCTATTATGTACCAATGAAAATGTATTTAGTATACTTAAAGAATAGCCCGGACAAGCAAACAGACACATTAATTTTATACATTTGTATACACGTACCAATTAAAATAGCACGTAGGCGTCATATTAACATCAGTTTCAGCAAGAATGTTTTGCAAGATCTATGGTAGAGGACTACTTGTGTATAGCAAACTATCCGTGGGAAAGTTTTTATCGATTAATTTAGTATTAAACTGGCTCTTGTAGAGTACATACACGTCTTGCAGTTTGTATACAAGCTCTCGAAGTCGCCCAAAATTGTATTAGATTGAAACGTATTTACTTTAAAAAGTAACCCTATATTTTATCACGCAATAACATCTTTAGAAGAAATTAAAAAATTAGTGTAGAAGACCCAGACATTGTATTTTAGGGAGCTCAATAAAACTCGACAGTACTGCCAGGACTCGAAGAAATATTACTTTTATCTACATCTACATACATAAATTACATTCCGATAGAAATTGGTGTCATTAGCTATTTCGCAAATGCTGATGCAAAACTGGTGTGAGAAACTAAAGAGTTTTGTAATTTCTGTTAACACATGAGTTGTGTGATTATTCAATAAGTATTTCCACAGTCCTGTTTAATTTATATCTATCCTTTTACAGATATCCCACATTTGAAGACTACTCCGAAGGTATGTTTATGGTCATACATATGGTCATAGTAACATAATATCGTTAGCCGTTTTAATTAAGTAAATGACATAGACTTAGTTTTCTCTTTTTTTATTGTAGCACGGCAAAATAACTGCAATGTGCCTGATGGTAAGCCCAGTACAATCCAAAAACAACGGCGGCCACCGAGTGATATTCTCCATCGCCGGTCGCCGCTGTCATGCCGGCCTGCGAAAAGCTGGATATGTACAGGCTAATCCTGAAACGCGACCTGCAGAAGCGAATCACTATGACGGGCTTTTTCGCCATATACATGGTGGTTGCAACCCAGTCAGGGTGTAAAACCCTACCACCCCGCTTTCGCCATTGCCTGGATCGTTATTCAGCAGGGTGCACCACGCGCAGGTGAGGTTGGCTTGGATGTCTCAAGTCTTAGATGTTATTCAACACACCTTACACCCCAGAATTATAGGACCCTGTTAAGAAGTGCGTCACGAAATATAAGGAAGTGGGATATTTAAAAATAATTTACAAAAAAACACTTTTTTGATGTTAATAGTCAACTGAATTAAAGACACGGAAGTAAAAACAAAATACAGGATTCCAAATCTATACTAATATTATAAAGAGGTAAAGTTTGTGAGTTTGTGACGTTGTAGGGGGTAATCTCAGGAGCTACTGATCCGATTTGAAAAGTTCTTTCAGTGTTATATAGCTCATTTATTGAGGAAAGTTATATTCTATATATTATCACGTTAAGTCCAATATCACCTGAGCACCAGAACTTTTGTGAACTTCCGCAGCGTGTTAGCGTTAGCCCAAAGTAACTATCCCACGCGAACGGAGTCACAGGCAGCGGCTAGTGATTAATATACTGCCAAATTATTTTTGACGTAATACTAGCGTTGTGTTGTCCTGACTTGATAATCGGGATATCGGGTCGAATTGTGAATCTAAATTATTCTTGAACACACACAAATTTCATAAAAATCTGTCCAGCCGGTTTAGGAGGAGTTCAGTCACAGACACATGGACAAAAAAATTGTATATATAAAGCTATTGTTGAATGGCTTTGCATATTACAGTATATTATATTTTCCATAGCGTTGATTTTCAGTTGATTCCACACTGATCGTAATGGCTATGGAAGAGATAAAACAGTTGATAGGTTGTATATAAAGGACCAAGTAAGAAAAGAACACGTTACTATAAAATCTATTCCGAAGCGACCGCTTCACATCCGACAATAGACATACGATAACTACAAACTGAATGGCAACCATTATCTTTTAGATGTAAGGGGCCGTTCAAGTATTACGTACAATAGCTGACATTATTGGTAATCATTTAGGTTATTCTATTTTAGACTGGCTGTTAACTGCGCCTTGGTTATTTTCAAGACTACTTCATTTTATAATAGCACGGCAAAGTGACTGCACTGTGCCTGATGGTAAGCATAGTACAATCCAAAAACAATGGCGACCACCGAGTGACATACTGTCCATCGCCGGTCGCCACTGTCATGCCGGCCTGCAAAAAGCTGGATATGCACAGGCTGATCCCGAAACGCGACCCGTAAAAGCGAATCACTATGACGGGCTTTTTCGCCATATACATGGTGGTTGCGACCCAGTCAGGCTGTAAAACCCTACCACCCCGCTATTATGTACCAATGAAAATGTATTTAGTATACTTAAAGAATAGCCCGGACAAGCAAACAGACACATTAATTTTATACATTTGTATACACGTACCAATTAAAATAGCACGTAGGCGTCATATTAACATCAGTTTCAGCAAGAATGTTTTGCAAGATCTATGGTAGAGGACTACTTGTGTATAGCAAACTATCCGTGGGAAAGTTTTTATCGATTAATTTAGTATTAAACTGGCTCTTGTAGAGTACATACACGTCTTGCAGTTTGTATACAAGCTCTCGAAGTCGCCCAAAATTGTATTAGATTGAAACGTATTTACTTTAAAAAGTAACCTATATTTTATCACGCAATAACATCTTTAGTAGAAATTAAAAAATTGGTGTAGACAGTACTACCAGGACTCGAAGGAGTAACAATATCGCCACTTAAAATTACTGACTATGAAATATTACTTTTATCTACATCTGCATAAATTACATTCTGATAGCAATTTGTGTCATTAGCTAATTCGCATTGTGTCTGATGCAAAACTGGTGTGAGAAACTAAAAGAGTTTTATAAGTTTGTTAACACATGAGTTATGTGATTACTCGATAAGTATTTCCACAGTCCTGTTTAATTTATATCTATCCTTTTACAGATATCCCACATTTGAAGACTACTCCGAAGGTATGTTTATGGTCAATTCTAGTAACATAATATCGTTAGCCGTTTTAATTAAGTAAATGACATAGACTTAGTTTTCTCTTTTTTTTATTGTAGCACGGCAAAATAACTGCAATGTGCCTGATGGTAAGCCCAGTACAATCCAAAAACAACGGCGACCACCTAGTGATATTATCCATCGCCGGTCGCCGCTGTCATGCCGGCCTGTGAAAAGCTGGATATGTACAGGCTAATCTTGAAACGCGACCCACAGAAGCGAATCACTATGACGGGCTTTTTCGCCATATACATGGTGGTTGCAACCCAGTCAGGGTGTAAAACCCTACCACCCCGCTTTCGCCATTGCCTGGATCGTTATTCAGCAGGGTGCACCACGCGCAGGTGAGGTTGGCTTGGATGTCTCAAGTCTTAGATGTTATTCAACACACCTTACACCCCAGAATTATAGGACCCTGTTAAGAAGTGCGTCACGAAATATAAGGAAGTGGGATATTTAAAAATAATTTACAAAAAAACACTTTTTTGATGTTAATAGTCAACTGAATTAAAGACACGGAAGTAAAAACAAAATACAAGATTCCAAATCTATACTAATATTATAAAGAGGTAAAGTTTGTGAGTTTGTGACGTTGTAGGGGGTAATCTCAGGAGCTACTGATCCGATTTGAAAAGTTCTTTCAGTGTTATATAGCTCATTTATCGAGGAAAGTTATATTCTATATATTATCACGTTAAGTCCAATATCACCTGAGCACCAGAACTTTTGTGAACTTCCGCAGCGTGTTAGCGTTAGCCCAAAGTAACTATCCCACGCGAACGGAGTCACAGGCAGCGGCTAGTGATTAATATACTGCCAAATTATTTTTGACGTAATACTAGCGTTGTGTTGTCCTGACTTGATAATCGGGATATCGGGTCGAATTGTGAATCTAAATTATTCTTGAACACACACAAATTTCATAAAAATCTGTCCAGCCGGTTTAGGAGGAGTTCAGTCACAGACACATGGACAAAAAAATTGTATATATAAAGCTATTGTTGAATGGCTTTGCATATTACAGTATATTATATTTTCCATAGCGTTGATTTTCAGTTGATTCCACACTGATCGTAATGGCTATGGAAGAGATAAAACAGTTGCTCCCTATTACTATAAATAGTACATCTATAATTCAATAACTCAATACACACATAACATACCTACAATTCTATTTCTCTATTCTATTATGATCGCGTGAATTATCTAAAAATCTATATTAAATGTCTATAAATCTATATCTATGCTCTCTCTATAAAATATCACTAAATCTATGTATAAAACTATGTGTAAGCTACTTATCGTGTGCGTCGCCAACAGGTTGTATATAAAGGACCAAGTAAGAAAAGAACACGTTACTATAAAATCTATTCCGAAGCGACCGCTTCACATCCGACAATAGACATACGATAACTACAAACTGAATGGCAACCATTATCTTTTAGATGTAAGGGGCCGTTCAAGTATTACGTACAATAGCTGACGTTATTGGTAATCATTTAGGTTATTCTATTTTAGACTGGCTGTTAACTGCGCCTTGGTTATTTTCAAGACTACTTCAGCTCATTCTGTATTTTTTATTAGAGAAATAATTATCAACTTATTGTTTACAATTCAACATTATAATTAATAGTCATTTTGAAGATAGAAGATGTCATTCTGATAAGTTCTTAGACCATAAACGTGTTACGTTAAGAGTTGCATAACACAATTTGTTGCGGAACAGACAAGCGATTTTTTTTTGTCATAAAAACTTCAATATATTATTCACAAAACGGGTATTTTTATAGTAATATTTTTAAATTGTTGCTTCCACCCATTGAGCCATCAACTATTAGTTTATTGTAATTCCAATTCCACTCTTTAAATTTGTGGGAGCAATTTTGTGATCATTAATAATTTTACGTAAGCAGAATTTTTGTAATTTCGGACAGTCCACTCCCCCTAGTCAGCAAAAGTAAGCAATGCCCTTACCCCCCTCCCCCCATGCTTACGTAAACATCTAAATCTGCTCCAGTTTAATAATTTAATAAAGAAATATTGCTGTCGTAATCACTACCCGGACCCCCATACTCTATGTCATCAAAAATAAGCAAATCAAGGACCCACACTGCCCCCCATCAGTGCTTACGTAATAACTGAGTGGTCCCTAAAACCCAGAATATATCCACTAATTAAGCAGAGTGGCAGAGTGTCATTTCCGACTGAATTGTTATTACCATGCACAAATGGTGATATACTCATAAAAGGGACTTTCTTTTAGTTTGTCAAGTTTTGGACACAATCAGTGGATATCCAACTTCAGGTCTAAAAACTCTGTTTGCTACTGTTGATGGAATATTGATATCTTGATTTGTCGCCGTGGTTTTTATATCGTCGCTTTAATGTGCTCCATAAAACCAAAATAAATAAAAGATCTATTTTGGGATACAGCATATAATGTTCCTAAATTAGTTAACCCTTAAACAGTAAAATAGGTAAGGCAAGGTAATAAATAGGCAGTAAGGAAACGGTTCAGAACATCTCCCTCCTCTGTTTCTCAGCCGATTTTCTCCATTCTTTTCTGTGTGGCCTAACTAGATTTAGTGTTATCGAAAACATTGGAAAAGGTTTTTTTCCTCTATAATCGAAGTTCGACCACTGGACGAGCATTCGTAAAAATAATTCTTTATTTTTAGGTAGAAGCTTATTCTCACACCCGTGTGTTACTTAAATGCTACGTGGAAAGTATTGTTCCTGTGACAGCAAAGTGGATGAAGGATGTGAGTGTGTTACAACCGGAGATATCTAGTATGTAAGTAGATTGACCATTATAAAATAATAATGATTGAGGTCCCTAATAGCCGAACAATGTTCGATCATTATTAACTCATCATGTAAAAAATATGAAAAGCTTTTTTGCGTTGCTCTGTTATGTAAATTATTGTATAGAATTAAATATATTCGTTTTTACAGGAAAACGAATATAATTCAATATGTGATCGAAGATATGAGTGAAGAAGACGTTGGAAATTATACGTGTAAAGCTAATAATGTAATTGGGATAACTGAAGCTACCACCGAAGTTGTCCTTTTAGGTAAATATCGCTAAACTTAAAGAAAAATTTAAGAATATGTTTATATCAAATTTTCAATGCAATGTTCCTTAGTATCTTTTCATATATTGGTCAAAGCCATTGTTAAGCAAGTCGGTCTAACGAGGACAGTTACTAAGTAATATCTAAAGTCCAATCTATACTATTGGGTAAAGTAAAAATAACTTAGCTTGCAAGTTTCCTTTTGTACTTCCCAGTAAGAATATATGAAATCACATCTGAATCGAAATGGCTGAAAATACTAACAGATCGGTTTATGTTAAGAAAATACTTAATAGCAGAATCATATCACAATGCAGTTTATACTTAAATGTCTAAATAATAATGCAGTAATATCGCAATAACGCAATTGCAAACAACAACATAGACTTTGTAATCTTGCAAATGAATGAATTACTACTATTTATTCATGAAAGTCCAAGCATATCTTAATGTTCCAGTAAATCCACCTCAAGTAACGGTAGAACCTCATAATAGTAGTATAGATGAAGGAGAAGATATTATTATATCTTGCACTGTACTAAGTGAAGTATCGCTTCTGAAATATCAACTGGTGTTTAATGGAACCGAAAGAAATTATAGTAAGTATTTTTGTCACTATTTCTTTCACTTATTTGGCCGCATTTTTAAAATTGATGTACAATTTTTGCAACAAACCATAAGAAGTATCAAAGTTTCTATCTTAAAAATCTGATTACCCTTACATATTATAAAAAAAAGTTCTCTGCCACGTCTGTCTGTCTGTCCGCGATAAACTTAAAAACTACTCAACGGATTTTCATGTAGTTTTCATCATTAGATAAAGTAATTCGCGAGTAAAGTTTAGGTATATATGTATTGTCAAGGTTTTTTATCATCTGGGACATCGTCCGCCGGGCCCGCTAGTTCTCAATAATTATGCCTAAAATTGGTCCAAATATTTCGTGTTAACATAAAACTGTGCAGTTAAAGATGATGATTATTTGAATTCATTTTTGTTCGCAATATATCTTTTGCTTAAGTTGATTGTATGATGATATGATTCCTTAGACGAGATAGTAACGTATAGCTCATCATCTCTTTGTTCTTATTCCATTTAAGTAGGCTACCGGAACAATATACTTTCCACACCTTTTTTCCTCTATCAGCAAACTCGGTATTCATACCTTTTGTATCTACATAATATGTCATTCTCCATGAAACCTATCTATACCTTCTTCGGTTTTCTTCTACTCTTATATACGGCCACCATTATAATTAACATTCTTTTATATATATAACTTTAATTCCGTTATATGATATAATATTTGTAGTTCCTCTCATATACCTACTCATTCCAAATTTTATCCATTTCAGTTATATAAAGCTAATGAACAGCTTACACCCATTATCTACGTCACCTTTAATTTTCTATTTACTTTTAAATAAATAATAAAATTTGTTCATTTTAGCAATAAATATAACGTTGGAGCAGAATAGGAAAGGAAATTATAAATTTGACAAAACTATACATAATGCTTCTGAGAAAGACGCTGGAATGTACACTTGTATTGCTACTAATAGAGGTCAGTCATTAGTTTATATAACACCAACTCTGATAGAAGTGTTATTTAAATTTACTATAATGGTTAGGTAATTCCTGTAGGTTGCAATTGTTAAAACAATCCTCTACATCTTATTCTCGAGCCTAGAGCAAAGAATCGTGTTTGCTACGAGAAGAGAGGCATTTGTACCTTGTAGTTTGTTTGGATAAATCTTGCAATGAATCAAAGCTTTCAGGGAAGACAAACATGATTATGAAACCACAACATAATCTGAAATTTTTTCTAACTATTCTTGAATTGTAGATCTGCCAAGAAGCACATGTAAGTGTGTTTCAACAGCTGCACTTTATAGCCAGTATTCTTTTATGTTTATAACTCTTTACTATAAGATAAGAATGCTGGCAAATACTGAAGCATATAAACTCTAAGTATATGAGAAAAAAACATTTTTAAAAGTTGTCAATTCTATTGATTCCCTACAGAAGGCGAAGCAAGACAATCAACAAACATCACAGTAAAAGCTAGTCCCATTTCACAAATCTTGGGATACCATTCATTGCCTGTAGCTTATAACACAGACATCCAAATAACTTGTAATGTAGAAAACGCAGAATTAGTGCAGTGGATAGCTTCAAATGGTTCTGTAGTAGAACTTCCAGTTAATGGGAGTAGTAATGAATCTTTAAATATAAATAATGTTATTGAGGATGCAAGTTGGCAATGCATAGCTGTAAGAGGAACGTTGAAAGGTATGTGATAACTATAAAGAGTATAAATAAACCAACTGTATGTTATTTTACTTTGGTATCAGGTAAATTATTAGGCAAGCCTACTTTATACTATGGTGAATTGTCTTAGTTAGTCTAAAGAATATTTGTTATGCACAAACATACAAGGGTATTTAAAAAAAAGTGTGTGTAGACTTATGTTCATGCGTTCTTTGGCGACACTTCTTTGGCGTTACAAGATAAAAATCTTTTCAAAAAATTTATCTTTTGCCTTATTCTACGTTTGTAGAAAAAACGACACTAACAATAGAAAAAAAGTATTTAATACATTGAAACTTTCAATACAAAGAAACACAAACAACAAATACAAAGAAACAAAATGTTGACTATAGCTAACTTCAGGGTGTCGGTTTTTCGTGACGGTGTGTGCGCGCATCATAAAAATTTACTCTCATCATTTTTCTCTAAAACGCCAAAGGAAGTATAACTTCGAAAATATTTGAATGACAATGGATAAATTAAATTTGATGTACATGTAATCACATCACAGTCCCCTTGTTTTAGGAAAAAAACTATAAGGTACCTCTTTCTTGTGTATCTCTTCTTTTGTAACCTTTACTTCCATTAAACCGTGTACATCCGCACTGATTCTACGCCCCTTTTATTTTCCATTATCTGAGTAACATTTTGTTCCTATTTGATCCATATTAGTTAATTTCTACTTCTGTCTTGTACTAGAGCAATATTTGTGCTTTATTTCTTGTTTGGTTTTCCTGTGATTACATAATTATTAAAAGAAAATGCAATCGTATTCTATTTTTTTTCTTGTCTATTGTTTTTACCAAGCGCACGTTTTCGCTATTGATTTGTTATTTATCTTAATTTATAGCTTCAGATTCTGTAGAATTAAAGGTGTTCATAGTACCACATGTATCGATATTAGGATCTCACAACATAACTCTGTTAAACGGTACAACACACGAAATAGTTTGTGAGGTTAGAGCTAAGCCGACCCCGAAAATCGTGTGGTTTAGAGGAGACAAATTATTGCCTGAAGCTGTAAGTATTCAATTTATTATCTTCTATACATATAATAAAAATGAAATGTATGTATGTAATATCAAAATAACAACTTTTTAATAACTGGATATGAAAGTTTTGGTGGTGGTAGAGCCACGTTGAAATTATTACTGGTTTCAACATGAATGGGTTGGCTCACCCGGGGTAGTACCACCCTCTCATAGAAAACTGACGTGAAGTAACAGTGCTTGCATTGTTACGTTTCGTTCGGTGAGTGAGAGCGCTGGAGGCCCACCTCCCCTCACCTCTCCTCTTTCCTCTCCCTCGCCCTCCTTTAACCTATCCCCCAACGGGTGGCAACGCACTTGCAACTCCTCTAGTGTTGTTAGTGTCCATGGACGGTGATGATCACTAAACATCAGGTGACCCACCTGTTCGTTTGCCACCTATGTCATAAAAAAAAGTATTATACACGCAATTGATAGCAAAAATTTAGTTAAAAAAAAATTGTCGGTGTGTCTTTCTGTTTGTTCCGAGTAATCTCGGAAATGGCTGGACCGATTTTGACTGGAATTTCACTGGCAAATATCTAAAATTACAGCAAGTGACATAGGCTATTGTAATTTAGACTAGCTGTTACTCGCGGCTTCGTCTGCAGTGCTATCTCCAAAACCGTTGATCTGATTTTCACTGGACTTTCACTTGCAGATATCTGACATTATTGGTAGTAATTTAGGTTATTCTATTTTAGACTGGCTGTTAACTGCGCCTTGGTTTTTTTCAAGACTTCTTCAGCTCATTCTGTATTTTTTATTAGAGAAATAATTATTAACTTATTGTTTACAATTCAACATTAGAATTAATAGTAATTTTGAAGATAGAAGATGTCATTCTAATAAGTTCTTAGACCATAAACGTGTTACGTTAAGAGATGCATAACACAATTTGTTGCGGAACAGACAAGCGATTTTTTTTTGTCATAAAAACTTCAATATATTATTCACAAAATGGGTATTTTTATAGTAATATTTTTAAATTGTTGCTTCCACCCATTGAGCCACCAACTGTTAGTTTATTGTAATTCCAATTCCACTCTTTAAATTTTTGGGAGCAATTTTCTGATCATTAATAATTTTACATTTTAGTCCCGGACTATATCTAGTGAGTCTAACGTGTATCGTAACGTGCTAACACTGGATTCCAGTAGGGAAGATGTACAAGGGAATTATGTATGCTCTGGTGAAAACTCTGCCGGTACTCACAAGGACAACGTTACCGTCAACGTGATAAGAAAAATGATTTTACTACAAGGATTTAACGGTAAAGATCACTAGATATTACAAAACGAAGTCCTCTGTCACGTCTGTTTGTTCGCGATAAACTCAAAAACTACCGAAAGGAGTTTCATGTGGTTTTCATCAGTAGATAAAGTGATTTGTGAGGAAGTTTTCGGTGCATAATTTTTGAAGGTTAAAAAGGAAAAAAAAGGTTAAAAGTGGTTACACTGATATGCAGGATTGCTTAGTTTTTCAATTATTTCATATTTTTATCAACGTATTATAACTTTATAAGAACTTTTTTTTTTCGGAAACTACGCGTTTTTTATGATTTTTAAATGTGCTAATCTATGTACTTCTGGGAACAATATAATACATAAAGTACTAGCAACCGCCTGCAACTTCATCTTCGATAAATTATATATTTCGATAATTTTGGAAGAGAAATTTTTTATCTTCCATAAAAGCTTTGAAATTATGGTCCGCAACCTTTTTGTGTGACGAAATGTGGTTGGCGTAAACACTGTATCAGGTCGAGTGAGAGCAGTGTCTAGCTTACCTTCTGGTATTGGAGAACAGTGAGACATATCCTCTTCTTACTTTCTTTTTGAGAGCTTCACTTTTATGTCGCGTGAACTATAAGCAAGTCTTTTTTTTATAATTAAATGTACGTATGTTTACTAAAATCAAATTTAAATTAAGCAGTCGTTTATTAATGACTCAGCTTTTAATTTCTTAATTAATTTTGAATTCACCACTTTTGTTACATTCTTAAATATAGTAGAATTTATTGGTTTCTCAATATATTTATTATTCTCTAAATTTTATCTGTTACTTATAAATTAATTTCAGAATTAATGAGATGAACTATATTCTAATTTTTTTAGATAGTTCTGTAGAACTACATTCTCGAGTTGAACTGCAGTGTAAATTAGACGGTCACCCTCCGGCAAAAGTACGTTGGTTCCACAACACAACACAACTATCTAGAACTGATAAAGTACATCTATCAAGTGATACAACTACTGTTTACTTGGAGAAGGTGGATGTTGATGATATTGGAATCTATTCATGTGAAGCGGACAACTGATTTGAAATCTTACGTGTTAATGGAACATTAAATATTACTGGCTTGGGTAAATTACTTAGAATACCTTTTTATCTGTGTACAGCTGGTTATATGATGAATATAGTTTTGCTGTTCCTTAGGAACTAAAGTCTTTAGTGAATTTATTGTGAGTTGTTTCTTTATTTTGTTTTCATTGTAATTTTTTACAAAAAAATGTTTACTATTCAACACTTTAAATTCTGGTTTTAGTCCCGAAAATCCTTTATTGTTTAACCATAAACTTTTTAAATATTTAACCCTTATAATTATGTACTGTTTTACCTCTAAAATTCTGTACTGTTTAACCTCTAAATTTAATTACTATTTAAACCTAAAATTATTTACTATTTAGCCCTTAAAATGCTTTTATCCGTTCTAAGCTTTCTCTGTGTTTTTTAATAATTACTAATTCGTCCTATATCAGTGAAAAAATCAATATGGTCGTTTACATATCTCAAATTTTATTTATATGTACTGATAAACCAGTTCCATGTTATACGTATTTATTCACTTAAATTCCAATACATTTATATAAAACCATCTCTCCACCTGAAGATACATAATATATAGAAAAAATACTTCTACAAATACTCATATACAGTGAAAAAATAACTTCTTGCCCAATAAATAATGTACCATAGAACTTATAATTGAAAAGAGTTAATTTAGTTAATAAGTATGTAGATAAAAAAGGAAACTAACAAATTCCAGTTGAACACGGTGGGTCCAGTACCAAGAAATTTTGCATAAGTGCTTTAAGAAAATATTAGGGAGGTTAAACATAGTTAATAGTGTCTATTGTAACTTACAGACAATCCTACAGCATATACGTAATAAATCATCATAATCATGCAGATTATAACCCGATGTACAACTAATGGTTTTTTTTTATTGTGTACTGTGATCAGTGACGTATTTACGCAATTCATGTTTAAGCTATTTCTGTTCTATTTACAGATATCCCACATTTGATTACTACTCCAAAGGTATGTTTATAATACAGTTTAGCGTCTAAGATGCTATTAGAGTCGTCTGTATTATGTGAATTACACTTCGCTATATCGCTACTATGTACTTCATTTACTTCCATAGCTTAATAATGTCTTTTATATTTTGCTGTGAGGTATGGCATGAACATATAATCATCATTACATAGTATAAAACAGAGTCCCCAACCGCGTCTGTCTGTCTGTCTGTTCGCGATAAACTCAAAAACTACTGAACGGATTTTTATGTGGTTTTCACCAGTGGATAAAGTGGTTCACGAGGAACGTTTTGGTATATAATTCGTGATGGATTTTTTTATAGTCAGGGCAATCAGGGCGGGACAACGTCTGCCGGGCCCGCTAGTGTTAAATATTCGGAATACAGTCAACAACAAAATAGTACATATAAAGAACATTTATACGAAATTGTCAGAACAGTATATCAATTCTTTAGTGTCCAATCGTGAACTAGTCATTGATTAATGGAGTGTTGTTCCAAAGCAACACAATTTTATATAAATTTATTATCGAGCCACGCGACCGCTGCAGACCTCTGAGCGAACTGACAATTTACGCCTTATAGGAAATACACTTAAATAGGGGCAGAATTAAAGGCACTAAAGTAAAAATAAAGTAAATAATTACATACCGTTATTATTTTGTAAAAAAAAACCAGCATTAATCGTTTAAAGGAGTTTCAGTTTACACGTGCTCTGATTTTGAACTTGATTGCCACTAATAGCGATAGCTTTGAAAATATTTTTTTCCAGACAAGTTCTTCCAAGGCTTTTGATATGATTCTGAGCTAAAATCAGCACCATGGTTAGGCTAAAGGAGGTTGTAGTTTGTGAATAAATGACCAATAAAGATGGGAACATTAACCAAAAGCAAGTGTACATGACATTTCACTATTCCTTTCCCGTAACTACCATTTAAAATCCCACTTGAGACACACAATAATTCGGTCCGGCTAAATCTAAACCATTATATTCTAGAAATAATACATTGCCGTATATGCAATAATCAAGCAGGTTATCTGTATCCGACTGGTTCACTGTTACCATGCACATGGTGATAAACCCGTTAGTGTTTCTTTTATTTTGTCACATTTCGAAATCAGTCAGTCTATATCCCGCTGGTGATGGATTTAAATAACTTGATGATCGCCGTAGATTTTGGGTTACTCTAAGCATGCCATTAAGTACATTGCGGTCATTTTAAGGTGTTTGGATAAAACAGACTAAAAAGCATTTTAGGATTTAACATATAGTATTCCTAAATTACCATGGCTTTTAGATTGTACTGGGCATATACATCTTAGATTGTATATATTATCATGTACAGTGCCGTTATTTCAACTTGTTTCGATAAAACAAATGATCCTATTTGGAATTTACCATTAAATACTCCTAAATCATTTAAACTTTCAAACAATGGATGCTATTGTAAAACCAACTCGCCATTTTTAGATAGAAGCTTACTCACACAACCGCGTGTTACTTACGTGTTATGTGGACAGTATAATTCCTGTGACAGCAGAATGGACGAAGGATAATAGCGTTTTACAACCGGAGGCCTCTAGTTTGTGAGTAAATTGACTATTTTAAATGACAATAATGTTATTCCTAAAAGTCGAAGAGTGTTCCACGTAATGCCGGCTTCAGTTAAATCATTGGTACTTCAGAATGTTAAAAATATTTTCATTAAGTGTCATTTTTCTTTATTATCACGAGCTAAAGGATTGCTGACTTACCATGGAAGTGATTGTATAGAATTTAATAATTTTCTATTTTCAGGAAGAGTAATACATTTGAATATGTAATAGAAGATATGAGTAAAGAAGACGTTGGAACTTATAAGTGTAACGCTAGAAATGTAGTCGGGATAAATAAAGCTATCACCGAAGTTGTCCTTTTAGGTAAACGTCACTATACTTAAATTAATGAACATGTTTCGATAAAAGTTGCAATGCAATGTTCTTTAGCATCTTCTTGAACATTGACCAACACCATAATTGAGAAGGTCTCTCTGCTGAATTTAATTATAATGTAATGTCTAATTATTGTGGTGGTCGATGTTTGCAGATTTTAATTCGATGTATTAATGGTAATTTAGACTAGCTGTTACTCGCGGCTTCGTCTGCAGTGCTATCTCCAAAACCGTTGATCTGATTTTCACTGGACTTTCACTTGCAGATATCTGACATTATTGGTAGTAATTTAGGTTATTCTATTTTAGACTGGCTGTTAACTGCGCCTTGGTTTTTTTCAAGACTTCTTCAACATTATGGGTTAGTGTAGTAATTATGCTCGTTCTTTCCTTCGAGAAAATGCTTATGGCCCTGCAGGAGGTTTGCTGATGTGATGAATTTCTAAGATGTGTGTTGTGTATTATTAAGTATAGTAAAAATAACTTGGTTTGTAAGATCTCCTTTGTACCATCCCGCAGGAATGCATTAAATCAAAATGGATTAAAATGCTAGTGGCTTAAACTAGATCAAATGAAATGCAATAAAAGTTAGGAACCTACTGAAAAGTGGTATTGTAAATGACAATATATATCTTTTATTTACACCTGTAAATAATAAAAATAAAGTGAGAATACAATCCGTCTGTTTAACTAATTACTGCTTTGCAACTCTTGAAAATAAGTGAACTTAATTAATTTAATTTATTAATGAGAATTCGAGAATACGTTTTAATGTTCCAGTTAAACCACCTGAAGTAACTGTAAAACCAAGGAATAGTAGTATAGACGAAGGAGAAGATGTTTTCATATCGTGCATTGTCATAAGCGAAGTGCCGCTTCTGAAATATCAGCTGATGTTGAACGGCACTGAAATAGATTATTGTAAGTGTCTTTATATCTTTATTTGTTTCACTCCATTCGGTCGTAAATGTAGAGATGATATTCAATTTTTTCAACACACTGTAAACAGTTCCTACTGATTTCTCTTCCAAAAATCTGTACACTTATAAATATGATACATAAAACTGGTTTCAATATTTTGTATGGAAATTGACCTGGATAGTTAAATCAATTCTTATTTTTATATTGTTTTGTGTTCATAATATGTATTTTGCGCTATTTTACTTACATACTAGGGTTAGTCACATCTTATAGTTGCCATCTTCTTGTCCTTTACTTCACTTAAATGTTATCTGTTGCCACTCTTGTCTATCATCTGTCATCTCCTTTTTTTTTCGAACTGTCTATGCTATTGACCTAGCAAGGTCTTAACAGCTTCACCGGACTACACTGTCATCTCCGTTTTCTGAGCTTTCATACATATATCGTTCTCTATACAATCCATCCATACCTCCTTCGGTTTTCTTGTACTTTTAAAAGCTTTCCCCTTCAAATTTAACACTCTTCTGGATATAAGACTTTCATCTATGAGAATATGCCCATAATACATTAACTCATTATTCTCAATTACTCTATAATTACTGCAATATTCGTACTTCGTCTGATCTACTTTTTCCTAATCTTATCCATTCATGTTATATCTAGCTAATACGAACATAAGCGCATTGTTTATCGCAATCATTATTTTCTGTTTACCTTTAATTATAGAAGTCTTTTCCTTTTTAGCAATAAATACAACTTTGGAGCAAAATATGAAAGGATACTATAAATTTGACAAAATTGTACACAATGTAACTGAGAAAGACGCTGGAATGTACACTTGTATTGCTGCTAACAGAGGTCAGTCTTCGGTTTAACACCTACTTTGATTAAAATAACACCTACCTCGATAAATATAGTATATTATGTTTAATTTACTCTAATGGTTGTAGAACTCGCGCAGGGCTTAATAGTAAACACATTTTCTTTACACCTTATTAGCCAAAGCAGCAGAACTTGTCTTGTATTCTAGTCTTTGACTTCTGGTTCCAAGGATGAAGTTCGCAACTTGAATAGATGCTTTCTTAACTTGTATTTCATTCGAACGTCGCATCGATTGACGTAGGTTCAAATCTTGTAATGAGACAGCTTTTTGCGAAGGATAATATATTGATGAAACCACAGCAGCCTGGAGTTAAAAGTTTGTCGCCATGTTCCATCAACTGCACTTGAGAGCCACCGGTCCACCTTAAGTTTTAGAAAAATTTAGTATCAGATAAGAATGTGGACGAAGATTAAAGTGTGTAAGAAAAAAATGCAATATAATTTGGTTTTGTTTTCTGCAGAAGGGGAAACAAGACAATCAACGAACATCATAGTAAAAGCTCGACCCATTTCACAAATCTTAGGCTCTCATTCATTATCTGTCTGTCTGTCTGTTCGCGATAAACTCAAAAACTACTGAACGGATTTTTATGTGGTTTTCACCAGTGGATAAAGTGGTTCACGAGGAACGTTTTGGTATATAATTCGTGATGGATTTTTTTATAGTCAGGGCAATCAGGGCGGGACAACGTCTGCCGGGCCCGCTAGTGTTAAATATTCGGAATACAGTCAACAACAAAATAGTACATATAAAGAACATTTATACGAAATTGTCAGAACAGTATATCAATTCTTTAGTGTCCAATCGTGAACTAGTCATTGATTTATGGAGTTTTGTTCTTAATCAACATAATTTTATATAAATTTATTATCGAGCCACGCGACCGCTGCAGACCTCTGAGCGAACTGACAATTTACGCCTTATAGGAAATACACTTAAATAGGGGCAGAATTAAAGGCACTAAAGTAAAAATAAAGTAAATAATTACATACCGTTATTATTTTGTAAAAAAAAACCAGCATTAATCGTTTAAAGGAGTTTCAGTTTACACGTGCTCTGATTTTGAACTTGATTGCCACTAATAGCGATAGCTTTGAAAATATTTTTTTCCAGACAAGTTCTTCCAAGGCTTTTGATATGATTCTGAGCTAAAATCAGCACCATGGTTAGGCTAAAGGAGGTTGTAGTTTGTGAATAAATGACCAATAAAGATGGGAACATTAACCAAAAGCAAGTGTACATGACATTTCACTATTCCTTTCCCGTAACTACCATTTAAAATCCCACTTGAGACACACAATAATTCGGTCCGGCTAAATCTAAACCATTATATTCTAGAAATAATACATTGCCGTATATGCAATAATCAAGCAGGTTATCTGTATCCGACTGGTTCACTGTTACCATGCACATGGTGATAAACCCGTTAGTGTTTCTTTTATTTTGTCACATTTCGAAATCAGTCAGTCTATATCCCGCTGGTGATGGATTTAAATAACTTGATGATCGCCGTAGATTTTGGGTTACTCTAAGCATGCCATTAAGTACATTGCGGTCATTTTAAGGTGTTTGGATAAAACAGACTAAAAAGCATTTTAGGATTTAACATATAGTATTCCTAAATTACCATGGCTTTTAGATTGTACTGGGCATATACATCTTAGATTGTATATATTATCATGTACAGTGCCGTTATTTCAACTTGTTTCGATAAAACAAATGATCCTATTTGGAATTTACCATTAAATACTCCTAAATCATTTAAACTTTCAAACAATGGATGCTATTGTAAAACCAACTCGCCATTTTTAGATAGAAGCTTACTCACACAACCGCGTGTTACTTACGTGTTATGTGGACAGTATAATTCCTGTGACAGCAGAATGGACGAAGGATAATAGCGTTTTACAACCGGAGGCCTCTAGTTTGTGAGTAAATTGACTATTTTAAATGACAATAATGTTATTCCTAAAAGTCGAAGAGTGTTCCACGTAATGCCGGCTTCAGTTAAATCATTGGTACTTCAGAATGTTAAAAATATTTTCATTAAGTGTCATTTTTCTTTATTATCACGAGCTAAAGGATTGCTGACTTACCATGGAAGTGATTGTATAGAATTTAATAATTTTCTATTTTCAGGAAGAGTAATACATTTGAATATGTAATAGAAGATATGAGTAAAGAAGACGTTGGAACTTATAAGTGTAACGCTAGAAATGTAGTCGGGATAAATAAAGCTATCACCGAAGTTGTCCTTTTAGGTAAACGTCACTATACTTAAATTAATGAACATGTTTCGATAAAAGTTGCAATGCAATGTTCTTTAGCATCTTCTTGAACATTGACCAACACCATAATTGAGAAGGTCTCTCTGCTGAATTTAATTATAATGTAATGTCTAATTATTGTGGTGGTCGATGTTTGCAGATTTTAATTCGATGTATTAATGAATATTTCGGAATTCGCATACATTTACTAAGTTAAATCGTGAGGAAATTTGAACTTAAGAAATATTCTTGTAGTATCCCATTATGTGTGAAGTTATAGAACTGTGGATTTATCGGAGTTTGAAATCGTTAATACATTATGGGTTAGTGTAGTAATTATGCTCGTTCTTTCCTTCGAGAAAATGCTTATGGCCCTGCAGGAGGTTTGCTGATGTGATGAATTTCTAAGATGTGTGTTGTGTATTATTAAGTATAGTAAAAATAACTTGGTTTGTAAGATCTCCTTTGTACCATCCCGTAGGAATGCATTAAATCAAAATGGATTAAAATGCTAGTGGCTTAAACTAGATCAAATGAAATGCAATAAAAGTTAGGAACCTACTGAAAAGTGGTATTGTAAATGACAATACACATAATGGGATACTACAAGAATATTTCTTAAGTTCAAATTTCCTCACGATTTAACTTAGTAAATGTATGCGAATTCCGAAATATTCATTAATACATCGAATTAAAATCGAATATTTCGGAATTCGCATACATTTACTAAGTTAAATCGTGAGGAAATTTGAACTTAAGAAATATTCTTGTAGTATCCCATTATGTGTGAAGTTTTTTTTCAAGACTTCTTCAGCTCATTCTGTATTTTTTATTACAGACATAATTATCAACTTATTGTTTACAATTCAACATTAGAATTAATAGTAATTTTGAAGATAGAAGATGTCATTCTAATAAGTTCTTAGACCATAAACGTGTTACGTTAAGAGATGCATAACACAATTTGTTGCGGAACAGACAAGCGATTTTTTTTTTACAACCGGAGGCCTCTAGTTTGTGAGTAAATTGACTATTTTAAATGACAATAATGTTATTCCTAAAAGTCGAAGAGTGTTCCACGTAATGCCGGCTTCAGTTAAATCATTGGTACTTCAGAATGTTAAAAATATTTTCATTAAGTGTCATTTTTCTTTATTATCACGAGCTAAAGGATTGCTGACTTACCATGGAAGTGATTGTATAGAATTTAATAATTTTCTATTTTCAGGAAGAGTAATACATTTGAATATGTAATAGAAGATATGAGTAAAGAAGACGTTGGAACTTATAAGTGTAACGCTAGAAATGTAGTCGGGATAAATAAAGCTATCACCGAAGTTGTCCTTTTAGGTAAACGTCACTATACTTAAATTAATGAACATGTTTCGATAAAAGTTGCAATGCAATGTTCTTTAGCATCTTCTTGAACATTGACCAACACCATAATTGAGAAGGTCTCTCTGCTGAATTTAATTATAATGTAATGTCTAATTATTGTGGTGGTCGATGTTTGCAGATTTTAATTCGATGTATTAATGAATATTTCGGAATTCGCATACATTTACTAAGTTAAATCGTGAGGAAATTTGAACTTAAGAAATATTCTTGTAGTATCCCATTATGTGTGAAGTTATAGAACTGTGGATTTATCGGAGTTTGAAATCGTTAATACATTATGGGTTAGTGTAGTAATTATGCTCGTTCTTTCCTTCGAGAAAATGCTTATGGCCCTGCAGGAGGTTTGCTGATGTGATGAATTTCTAAGATGTGTGGAAAAAAAAGGTTAAAAGTGGTTACACTGATATGCAGGATTGCTTAGTTTTTCAATTATTTCATATTTTTATCAACGTATTATAACTTTATAAGAACTTTTTTTTTTCGGAAACTACGCGTTTTTTATGATTTTTAAATGTGCTAATCTATGTACTTCTGGGAACAATATAATACATAAAGTACTAGCAACCGCCTGCAACTTCATCTTCGATAAATTATATATTTCGATAATTTTGGAAGAGAAATTTTTTATCTTCCATAAAAGCTTTGAAATTATGGTCCGCAACCTTTTTGTGTGACGAAATGTGGTTGGCGTAAACACTGTATCAGGTCGAGTGAGAGCAGTGTCTAGCTTACCTTCTGGTATTGGAGAACAGTGAGACATATCCTCTTCTTACTTTCTTTTTGAGAGCTTCACTTTTATGTCGCGTGAACTATAAGCAAGTCTTTTTTTTATAATTAAATGTACGTATGTTTACTAAAATCAAATTTAAATTAAGCAGTCGTTTATTAATGACTCAGCTTTTAATTTCTTAATTAATTTTGAATTCACCACTTTTGTTACATTCTTAAATATAGTAGAATTTATTGGTTTCTCAATATATTTATTATTCTCTAAATTTTATCTGTTACTTATAAATTAATTTCAGAATTAATGAGATGAACTATATTCTAATTTTTTTAGATAGTTCTGTAGAACTACATTCTCGAGTTGAACTGCAGTGTAAATTAGACGGTCACCCTCCGGCAAAAGTACGTTGGTTCCACAACACAACACAACTATCTAGAACTGATAAAGTACATCTATCAAGTGATACAACTACTGTTTACTTGGAGAAGGTGGATGTTGATGATATTGGACTCTATTCATGTGAAGCGGACAACGGATTTGAAATCTTACGTGTTAATGGAACATTAAATATTACTGGCTTGGGTAAATTACTTAGAATACCTTTTTATCTGTGTACAGCTGGTTATATGATGAATATAGTTTTGCTGTTCCTTAGGAACTAAAGTCTTTAGTGAATTTATTGTGAGTTGTTTCTTTATTTTGTTTTCATTGTAATTTTTTACAAAAAAATGTTTACTATTCAACACTTTAAATTCTGGTTTTAGTCCCGAAAATCCTTTATTGTTTAACCATAAACTTTTTAAATATTTAACCCTTATAATTATGTACTGTTTTACCTCTAAAATTCTGTACTGTTTAACCTCTAAATTTAATTACTATTTAAACCTAAAATTATTTACTATTTAGCCCTTAAAATGCTTTTATCCGTTCTAAGCTTTCTCTGTGTTTTTTAATAATTACTAATTCGTCCTATATCAGTGAAAAAATCAATATGGTCGTTTACATATCTCAAATTTTATTTATATGTACTGATAAACCAGTTCCATGTTATACGTATTTATTCACTTAAATTCCAATACATTTATATAAAACCATCTCTCCACCTGAAGATACATAATATATAGAAAAAATACTTCTACAAATACTCATATACAGTGAAAAAATAACTTCTTGCCCAATAAATAATGTACCATAGAACTTATAATTGAAAAGAGTTAATTTAGTTAATAAGTATGTAGATAAAAAAGGAAACTAACAAATTCCAGTTGAACACGGTGGGTCCAGTACCAAGAAATTTTGCATAAGTGCTTTAAGAAAATATTAGGGAGGTTAAACATAGTTAATAGTGTCTATTGTAACTTACAGACAATCCTACAGCATATACGTAATAAATCATCATAATCATGCAGATTATAACCCGATGTACAACTAATGGTTTTTTTTTATTGTGTACTGTGATCAGTGACGTATTTACGCAATTCATGTTTAAGCTATTTCTGTTCTATTTACAGATATCCCACATTTGATTACTACTCCAAAGGTATGTTTATAATACAGTTTAGCGTCTAAGATGCTATTAGAGTCGTCTGTATTATGTGAATTACACTTCGCTATATCGCTACTATGTACTTCATTTACTTCCATAGCTTAATAATGTCTTTTATATTTTGCTGTGAGGTATGGCATGAACATATAATCATCATTACATAGTATAAAACAGAGTCCCCAACCGCGTCTGTCTGTCTGTCTGTTCGCGATAAACTCAAAAACTACTGAACGGATTTTTATGTGGTTTTCACCAGTGGATAAAGTGGTTCACGAGGAACGTTTTGGTATATAATTCGTGATGGATTTTTTTATAGTCAGGGCAATCAGGGCGGGACAACGTCTGCCGGGCCCGCTAGTGTTAAATATTCGGAATACAGTCAACAACAAAATAGTACATATAAAGAACATTTATACGAAATTGTCAGAACAGTATATCAATTCTTTAGTGTCCAATCGTGAACTAGTCATTGATTAATGGAGTGTTGTTCCAAAGCAACACAATTTTATATAAATTTATTATCGAGCCACGCGACCGCTGCAGACCTCTGAGCGAACTGACAATTTACGCCTTATAGGAAATACACTTAAATAGGGGCAGAATTAAAGGCACTAAAGTAAAAATAAAGTAAATAATTACATACCGTTATTATTTTGTAAAAAAAAACCAGCATTAATCGTTTAAAGGAGTTTCAGTTTACACGTGCTCTGATTTTGAACTTGATTGCCACTAATAGCGATAGCTTTGAAAATATTTTTTTCCAGACAAGTTCTTCCAAGGCTTTTGATATGATTCTGAGCTAAAATCAGCACCATGGTTAGGCTAAAGGAGGTTGTAGTTTGTGAATAAATGACCAATAAAGATGGGAACATTAACCAAAAGCAAGTGTACATGACATTTCACTATTCCTTTCCCGTAACTACCATTTAAAATCCCACTTGAGACACACAATAATTCGGTCCGGCTAAATCTAAACCATTATATTCTAGAAATAATACATTGCCGTATATGCAATAATCAAGCAGGTTATCTGTATCCGACTGGTTCACTGTTACCATGCACATGGTGATAAACCCGTTAGTGTTTCTTTTATTTTGTCACATTTCGAAATCAGTCAGTCTATATCCCGCTGGTGATGGATTTAAATAACTTGATGATCGCCGTAGATTTTGGGTTACTCTAAGCATGCCATTAAGTACATTGCGGTCATTTTAAGGTGTTTGGATAAAACAGACTAAAAAGCATTTTAGGATTTAACATATAGTATTCCTAAATTACCATGGCTTTTAGATTGTACTGGGCATATACATCTTAGATTGTATATATTATCATGTACAGTGCCGTTATTTCAACTTGTTTCGATAAAACAAATGATCCTATTTGGAATTTACCATTAAATACTCCTAAATCATTTAAACTTTCAAACAATGGATGCTATTGTAAAACCAACTCGCCATTTTTAGATAGAAGCTTACTCACACAACCGCGTGTTACTTACGTGTTATGTGGACAGTATAATTCCTGTGACAGCAGAATGGACGAAGGATAATAGCGTTTTACAACCGGAGGCCTCTAGTTTGTGAGTAAATTGACTATTTTAAATGACAATAATGTTATTCCTAAAAGTCGAAGAGTGTTCCACGTAATGCCGGCTTCAGTTAAATCATTGGTACTTCAGAATGTTAAAAATATTTTCATTAAGTGTCATTTTTCTTTATTATCACGAGCTAAAGGATTGCTGACTTACCATGGAAGTGATTGTATAGAATTTAATAATTTTCTATTTTCAGGAAGAGTAATACATTTGAATATGTAATAGAAGATATGAGTAAAGAAGACGTTGGAACTTATAAGTGTAACGCTAGAAATGTAGTCGGGATAAATAAAGCTATCACCGAAGTTGTCCTTTTAGGTAAACGTCACTATACTTAAATTAATGAACATGTTTCGATAAAAGTTGCAATGCAATGTTCTTTAGCATCTTCTTGAACATTGACCAACACCATAATTGAGAAGGTCTCTCTGCTGAATTTAATTATAATGTAATGTCTAATTATTGTGGTGGTCGATGTTTGCAGATTTTAATTCGATGTATTAATGAATATTTCGGAATTCGCATACATTTACTAAGTTAAATCGTGAGGAAATTTGAACTTAAGAAATATTCTTGTAGTATCCCATTATGTGTGAAGTTATAGAACTGTGGATTTATCGGAGTTTGAAATCGTTAATACATTATGGGTTAGTGTAGTAATTATGCTCGTTCTTTCCTTCGAGAAAATGCTTATGGCCCTGCAGGAGGTTTGCTGATGTGATGAATTTCTAAGATGTGTGTTGTGTATTATTAAGTATAGTAAAAATAACTTGGTTTGTAAGATCTCCTTTGTACCATCCCGCAGGAATGCATTAAATCAAAATGGATTAAAATGCTCGATTTTTTTTTGTCATAAAAACTTCAATATATTATTCACAAAATGGGTATTTTTATAGTAATATTTTTAAATTGTTGCTTCCACCCATTGAGCCACCAACTATTAGTTTATTGTAATTCCAATTCCACTCTTTAAATTTGTGGGAGCAATTTTCTGATCATTAATAATTTTACATTTTAGTCCCGGACTGTATCTAGTGAGTCTAACGTGTATCGTAACGTGCTAACACTGGACTCCAGTAGGGAAGATGTACAAGGGAATTATGTATGCTCTGGTGAAAACTCTGCCGGTACTCACAAGGACAACGTTACCGTCAACGTGATAAGAAAAATGATTTTACTACAAGGATTTAACGGTAAAGATCACTACATATTACAAAACGAAGTCCTCTGTCACGTCTGTTTGTTCGCGATAAACTCAAAACTACCGAAAGGAGTTTCATGTGGTTTTCATCAGTAGATAAAGTGATTTGTGAGGAAGTTTTCGGTGCATAATTTTTGAAGGTTAAAAAGGAAAAAAAAAGGTTAAAAGTGGTTACACTGATATGCAGGATTGCTTAGTTTTTCAATTATTTCATATTTTTATCAACGTATTATAACTTTATAAGAACCTTTTTTTTTTCGGAAACTACGCGATTTTTGTGATTTTTAAATCTGCTAATCTATGTACTTCTGGGAACAATATAATACATAAAGTACGAGCAACCGCCTGCAACTTCAGAAAAAAAAGGTTAAAAGTGGTTACACTGATATGCAGGATTGCTTAGTTTTTCAATTATTTCATATTTTTATCAACGTATTATAACTTTATAAGAACTTTTTTTTTTCGGAAACTACGCGTTTTTTATGATTTTTAAATGTGCTAATCTATGTACTTCTGGGAACAATATAATACATAAAGTACTAGCAACCGCCTGCAACTTCATCTTCGATAAATTATATATTTCGATAATTTTGGAAGAGAAATTTTTTATCTTCCATAAAAGCTTTGAAATTATGGTCCGCAACCTTTTTGTGTGACGAAATGTGGTTGGCGTAAACACTGTATCAGGTCGAGTGAGAGCAGTGTCTAGCTTACCTTCTGGTATTGGAGAACAGTGAGACATATCCTCTTCTTACTTTCTTTTTGAGAGCTTCACTTTTATGTCGCGTGAACTATAAGCAAGTCTTTTTTTTATAATTAAATGTACGTATGTTTACTAAAATCAAATTTAAATTAAGCAGTCGTTTATTAATGACTCAGCTTTTAATTTCTTAATTAATTTTGAATTCACCACTTTTGTTACATTCTTAAATATAGTAGAATTTATTGGTTTCTCAATATATTTATTATTCTCTAAATTTTATCTGTTACTTATAAATTAATTTCAGAATTAATGAGATGAACTATATTCTAATTTTTTTAGATAGTTCTGTAGAACTACATTCTCGAGTTGAACTGCAGTGTAAATTAGACGGTCACCCTCCGGCAAAAGTACGTTGGTTCCACAACACAACACAACTATCTAGAACTGATAAAGTACATCTATCAAGTGATACAACTACTGTTTACTTGGAGAAGGTGGATGTTGATGATATTGGACTCTATTCATGTGAAGCGGACAACGGATTTGAAATCTTACGTGTTAATGGAACATTAAATATTACTGGCTTGGGTAAATTACTTAGAATACCTTTTTATCTGTGTACAGCTGGTTATATGATGAATATAGTTTTGCTGTTCCTTAGGAACTAAAGTCTTTAGTGAATTTATTGTGAGTTGTTTCTTTATTTTGTTTTCATTGTAATTTTTTACAAAAAAATGTTTACTATTCAACACTTTAAATTCTGGTTTTAGTCCCGAAAATCCTTTATTGTTTAACCATAAACTTTTTAAATATTTAACCCTTATAATTATGTACTGTTTTACCTCTAAAATTCTGTACTGTTTAACCTCTAAATTTAATTACTATTTAAACCTAAAATTATTTACTATTTAGCCCTTAAAATGCTTTTATCCGTTCTAAGCTTTCTCTGTGTTTTTTAATAATTACTAATTCGTCCTATATCAGTGAAAAAATCAATATGGTCGTTTACATATCTCAAATTTTATTTATATGTACTGATAAACCAGTTCCATGTTATACGTATTTATTCACTTAAATTCCAATACATTTATATAAAACCATCTCTCCACCTGAAGATACATAATATATAGAAAAAATACTTCTACAAATACTCATATACAGTGAAAAAATAACTTCTTGCCCAATAAATAATGTACCATAGAACTTATAATTGAAAAGAGTTAATTTAGTTAATAAGTATGTAGATAAAAAAGGAAACTAACAAATTCCAGTTGAACACGGTGGGTCCAGTACCAAGAAATTTTGCATAAGTGCTTTAAGAAAATATTAGGGAGGTTAAACATAGTTAATAGTGTCTATTGTAACTTACAGACAATCCTACAGCATATACGTAATAAATCATCATAATCATGCAGATTATAACCCGATGTACAACTAATGGTTTTTTTTTATTGTGTACTGTGATCAGTGACGTATTTACGCAATTCATGTTTAAGCTATTTCTGTTCTATTTACAGATATCCCACATTTGATTACTACTCCAAAGGTATGTTTATAATACAGTTTAGCGTCTAAGATGCTATTAGAGTCGTCTGTATTATGTGAATTACACTTCGCTATATCGCTACTATGTACTTCATTTACTTCCATAGCTTAATAATGTCTTTTATATTTTGCTGTGAGGTATGGCATGAACATATAATCATCATTACATAGTATAAAACAGAGTCCCCAACCGCGTCTGTCTGTCTGTCTGTTCGCGATAAACTCAAAAACTACTGAACGGATTTTTATGTGGTTTTCACCAGTGGATAAAGTGGTTCACGAGGAACGTTTTGGTATATAATTCGTGATGGATTTTTTTATAGTCAGGGCAATCAGGGCGGGACAACGTCTGCCGGGCCCGCTAGTGTTAAATATTCGGAATACAGTCAACAACAAAATAGTACATATAAAGAACATTTATACGAAATTGTCAGAACAGTATATCAATTCTTTAGTGTCCAATCGTGAACTAGTCATTGATTAATGGAGTGTTGTTCCAAAGCAACACAATTTTATATAAATTTATTATCGAGCCACGCGACCGCTGCAGACCTCTGAGCGAACTGACAATTTACGCCTTATAGGAAATACACTTAAATAGGGGCAGAATTAAAGGCACTAAAGTAAAAATAAAGTAAATAATTACATACCGTTATTATTTTGTAAAAAAAAACCAGCATTAATCGTTTAAAGGAGTTTCAGTTTACACGTGCTCTGATTTTGAACTTGATTGCCACTAATAGCGATAGCTTTGAAAATATTTTTTTCCAGACAAGTTCTTCCAAGGCTTTTGATATGATTCTGAGCTAAAATCAGCACCATGGTTAGGCTAAAGGAGGTTGTAGTTTGTGAATAAATGACCAATAAAGATGGGAACATTAACCAAAAGCAAGTGTACATGACATTTCACTATTCCTTTCCCGTAACTACCATTTAAAATCCCACTTGAGACACACAATAATTCGGTCCGGCTAAATCTAAACCATTATATTCTAGAAATAATACATTGCCGTATATGCAATAATCAAGCAGGTTATCTGTATCCGACTGGTTCACTGTTACCATGCACATGGTGATAAACCCGTTAGTGTTTCTTTTATTTTGTCACATTTCGAAATCAGTCAGTCTATATCCCGCTGGTGATGGATTTAAATAACTTGATGATCGCCGTAGATTTTGGGTTACTCTAAGCATGCCATTAAGTACATTGCGGTCATTTTAAGGTGTTTGGATAAAACAGACTAAAAAGCATTTTAGGATTTAACATATAGTATTCCTAAATTACCATGGCTTTTAGATTGTACTGGGCATATACATCTTAGATTGTATATATTATCATGTACAGTGCCGTTATTTCAACTTGTTTCGATAAAACAAATGATCCTATTTGGAATTTACCATTAAATACTCCTAAATCATTTAAACTTTCAAACAATGGATGCTATTGTAAAACCAACTCGCCATTTTTAGATAGAAGCTTACTCACACAACCGCGTGTTACTTACGTGTTATGTGGACAGTATAATTCCTGTGACAGCAGAATGGACGAAGGATAATAGCGTTTTACAACCGGAGGCCTCTAGTTTGTGAGTAAATTGACTATTTTAAATGACAATAATGTTATTCCTAAAAGTCGAAGAGTGTTCCACGTAATGCCGGCTTCAGTTAAATCATTGGTACTTCAGAATGTTAAAAATATTTTCATTAAGTGTCATTTTTCTTTATTATCACGAGCTAAAGGATTGCTGACTTACCATGGAAGTGATTGTATAGAATTTAATAATTTTCTATTTTCAGGAAGAGTAATACATTTGAATATGTAATAGAAGATATGAGTAAAGAAGACGTTGGAACTTATAAGTGTAACGCTAGAAATGTAGTCGGGATAAATAAAGCTATCACCGAAGTTGTCCTTTTAGGTAAACGTCACTATACTTAAATTAATGAACATGTTTCGATAAAAGTTGCAATGCAATGTTCTTTAGCATCTTCTTGAACATTGACCAACACCATAATTGAGAAGGTCTCTCTGCTGAATTTAATTATAATGTAATGTCTAATTATTGTGGTGGTCGATGTTTGCAGATTTTAATTCGATGTATTAATGAATATTTCGGAATTCGCATACATTTACTAAGTTAAATCGTGAGGAAATTTGAACTTAAGAAATATTCTTGTAGTATCCCATTATGTGTGAAGTTATAGAACTGTGGATTTATCGGAGTTTGAAATCGTTAATACATTATGGGTTAGTGTAGTAATTATGCTCGTTCTTTCCTTCGAGAAAATGCTTATGGCCCTGCAGGAGGTTTGCTGATGTGATGAATTTCTAAGATGTGTGTTGTGTATTATTAAGTATAGTAAAAATAACTTGGTTTGTAAGATCTCCTTTGTACCATCCCGCAGGAATGCATTAAATCAAAATGGATTAAAATGCTAGTGGCTTAAACTAGATCAAATGAAATGCAATAAAAGTTAGGAACCTACTGAAAAGTGGTATTGTAAATGACAATATATATCTTTTATTTACACCTGTAAATAATAAAAATAAAGTGAGAATACAATCCGTCTGTTTAACTAATTACTGCTTTGCAACTCTTGAAAATAAGTGAACTTAATTAATTTAATTTATTAATGAGAATTCGAGAATACGTTTTAATGTTCCAGTTAAACCACCTGAAGTAACTGTAAAACCAAGGAATAGTAGTATAGACGAAGGAGAAGATGTTTTCATATCGTGCATTGTCATAAGCGAAGTGCCGCTTCTGAAATATCAGCTGATGTTGAACGGCACTGAAATAGATTATTGTAAGTGTCTTTATATCTTTATTTGTTTCACTCCATTCGGTCGTAAATGTAGAGATGATATTCAATTTTTTCAACACACTGTAAACAGTTCCTACTGATTTCTCTTCCAAAAATCTGTACACTTATAAATATGATACATAAAACTGGTTTCAATATTTTGTATGGAAATTGACCTGGATAGTTAAATCAATTCTTATTTTTATATTGTTTTGTGTTCATAATATGTATTTTGCGCTATTTTACTTACATACTAGGGTTAGTCACATCTTATAGTTGCCATCTTCTTGTCCTTTACTTCACTTAAATGTTATCTGTTGCCACTCTTGTCTATCATCTGTCATCTCTTTTTTTTTTCGGAAACTACGCGATTTTTGTGATTTTTAAATCTGCTAATCTATGTACTTCTGGGAACAATATAATACATAAAGTACGAGCAACCGCCTGCAACTTCATCTTCGATAAATCATATATTTCGATAATTTTGGAAGATAAATTTTTTATCTTCCATAAAAGCTTTGAAATTATGGTCCGCAACCTTTTTGTGTGACGAAAGGTGGTTGGCGTAAACACTGTATCAGGTCGAGTGAGAGCAGTGTCTAGCTTACCTTCTGGTATTGGAGAACAGTGAGACATATCCTCTTCTTACTTTCTTTTTGAGAGCTTCACTTTTATGTCGCGTGAACTATAAGCAAGTCTTTTTTTTATAATTAAATGTACGTATGTTTACTAAAATCAAATTTAAATTAAGCAGTCCTTCACTTTTATGTCGCGTGAACTATAAGCAAGTCTTTTTTTTATAATTAAATGTACGTATGTTTACTAAAATCAAATTTAAATTAAGCAGTCGTTTATTAATGACTCAGCTTTTAATTTCTTAATTAATTTTGAATTCACCACTTTTGTTACATTCTTAAATATAGTAGAATTTATTGGTTTCTCAATATATTTATTATTCTCTAAATTTTATCTGTTACTTATAAATTAATTTCAGAATTAATGAGATGAACTATATTCTAATTTTTTTAGATAGTTCTGTAGAACTACATTCTCGAGTTGAACTGCAGTGTAAATTAGACGGTCACCCTCCGGCAAAAGTACGTTGGTTCCACAACACAACACAACTATCTAGAACTGATAAAGTACATCTATCAAGTGATACAACTACTGTTTACTTGGAGAAGGTGGATGTTGATGATATTGGACTCTATTCATGTGAAGCGGACAACGGATTTGAAATCTTACGTGTTAATGGAACATTAAATATTACTGGCTTGGGTAAATTACTTAGAATACCTTTTTATCTGTGTACAGCTGGTTATATGATGAATATAGTTTTGCTGTTCCTTAGGAACTAAAGTCTTTAGTGAATTTATTGTGAGTTGTTTCTTTATTTTGTTTTCATTGTAATTTTTTACAAAAAAATGTTTACTATTCAACACTTTAAATTCTGGTTTTAGTCCCGAAAATCCTTTATTGTTTAACCATAAACTTTTTAAATATTTAACCCTTATAATTATGTACTGTTTTACCTCTAAAATTCTGTACTGTTTAACCTCTAAATTTAATTACTATTTAAACCTAAAATTATTTACTATTTAGCCCTTAAAATGCTTTTATCCGTTCTAAGCTTTCTCTGTGTTTTTTAATAATTACTAATTCGTCCTATATCAGTGAAAAAATCAATATGGTCGTTTACATATCTCAAATTTTATTTATATGTACTGATAAACCAGTTCCATGTTATACGTATTTATTCACTTAAATTCCAATACATTTATATAAAACCATCTCTCCACCTGAAGATACATAATATATAGAAAAAATACTTCTACAAATACTCATATACAGTGAAAAAATAACTTCTTGCCCAATAAATAATGTACCATAGAACTTATAATTGAAAAGAGTTAATTTAGTTAATAAGTATGTAGATAAAAAAGGAAACTAACAAATTCCAGTTGAACACGGTGGGTCCAGTACCAAGAAATTTTGCATAAGTGCTTTAAGAAAATATTAGGGAGGTTAAACATAGTTAATAGTGTCTATTGTAACTTACAGACAATCCTACAGCATATACGTAATAAATCATCATAATCATGCAGATTATAACCCGATGTACAACTAATGGTTTTTTTTTATTGTGTACTGTGATCAGTGACGTATTTACGCAATTCATGTTTAAGCTATTTCTGTTCTATTTACAGATATCCCACATTTGATTACTACTCCAAAGGTATGTTTATAATACAGTTTAGCGTCTAAGATGCTATTAGAGTCGTCTGTATTATGTGAATTACACTTCGCTATATCGCTACTATGTACTTCATTTACTTCCATAGCTTAATAATGTCTTTTATATTTTGCTGTGAGGTATGGCATGAACATATAATCATCATTACATAGTATAAAACAGAGTCCCCAACCGCGTCTGTCTGTCTGTCTGTTCGCGATAAACTCAAAAACTACTGAACGGATTTTTATGTGGTTTTCACCAGTGGATAAAGTGGTTCACGAGGAACGTTTTGGTATATAATTCGTGATGGATTTTTTTATAGTCAGGGCAATCAGGGCGGGACAACGTCTGCCGGGCCCGCTAGTGTTAAATATTCGGAATACAGTCAACAACAAAATAGTACATATAAAGAACATTTATACGAAATTGTCAGAACAGTATATCAATTCTTTAGTGTCCAATCGTGAACTAGTCATTGATTAATGGAGTGTTGTTCCAAAGCAACACAATTTTATATAAATTTATTATCGAGCCACGCGACCGCTGCAGACCTCTGAGCGAACTGACAATTTACGCCTTATAGGAAATACACTTAAATAGGGGCAGAATTAAAGGCACTAAAGTAAAAATAAAGTAAATAATTACATACCGTTATTATTTTGTAAAAAAAAACCAGCATTAATCGTTTAAAGGAGTTTCAGTTTACACGTGCTCTGATTTTGAACTTGATTGCCACTAATAGCGATAGCTTTGAAAATATTTTTTTCCAGACAAGTTCTTCCAAGGCTTTTGATATGATTCTGAGCTAAAATCAGCACCATGGTTAGGCTAAAGGAGGTTGTAGTTTGTGAATAAATGACCAATAAAGATGGGAACATTAACCAAAAGCAAGTGTACATGACATTTCACTATTCCTTTCCCGTAACTACCATTTAAAATCCCACTTGAGACACACAATAATTCGGTCCGGCTAAATCTAAACCATTATATTCTAGAAATAATACATTGCCGTATATGCAATAATCAAGCAGGTTATCTGTATCCGACTGGTTCACTGTTACCATGCACATGGTGATAAACCCGTTAGTGTTTCTTTTATTTTGTCACATTTCGAAATCAGTCAGTCTATATCCCGCTGGTGATGGATTTAAATAACTTGATGATCGCCGTAGATTTTGGGTTACTCTAAGCATGCCATTAAGTACATTGCGGTCATTTTAAGGTGTTTGGATAAAACAGACTAAAAAGCATTTTAGGATTTAACATATAGTATTCCTAAATTACCATGGCTTTTAGATTGTACTGGGCATATACATCTTAGATTGTATATATTATCATGTACAGTGCCGTTATTTCAACTTGTTTCGATAAAACAAATGATCCTATTTGGAATTTACCATTAAATACTCCTAAATCATTTAAACTTTCAAACAATGGATGCTATTGTAAAACCAACTCGCCATTTTTAGATAGAAGCTTACTCACACAACCGCGTGTTACTTACGTGTTATGTGGACAGTATAATTCCTGTGACAGCAGAATGGACGAAGGATAATAGCGTTTTACAACCGGAGGCCTCTAGTTTGTGAGTAAATTGACTATTTTAAATGACAATAATGTTATTCCTAAAAGTCGAAGAGTGTTCCACGTAATGCCGGCTTCAGTTAAATCATTGGTACTTCAGAATGTTAAAAATATTTTCATTAAGTGTCATTTTTCTTTATTATCACGAGCTAAAGGATTGCTGACTTACCATGGAAGTGATTGTATAGAATTTAATAATTTTCTATTTTCAGGAAGAGTAATACATTTGAATATGTAATAGAAGATATGAGTAAAGAAGACGTTGGAACTTATAAGTGTAACGCTAGAAATGTAGTCGGGATAAATAAAGCTATCACCGAAGTTGTCCTTTTAGGTAAACGTCACTATACTTAAATTAATGAACATGTTTCGATAAAAGTTGCAATGCAATGTTCTTTAGCATCTTCTTGAACATTGACCAACACCATAATTGAGAAGGTCTCTCTGCTGAATTTAATTATAATGTAATGTCTAATTATTGTGGTGGTCGATGTTTGCAGATTTTAATTCGATGTATTAATGAATATTTCGGAATTCGCATACATTTACTAAGTTAAATCGTGAGGAAATTTGAACTTAAGAAATATTCTTGTAGTATCCCATTATGTGTGAAGTTATAGAACTGTGGATTTATCGGAGTTTGAAATCGTTAATACATTATGGGTTAGTGTAGTAATTATGCTCGTTCTTTCCTTCGAGAAAATGCTTATGGCCCTGCAGGAGGTTTGCTGATGTGATGAATTTCTAAGATGTGTGTTGTGTATTATTAAGTATAGTAAAAATAACTTGGTTTGTAAGATCTCCTTTGTACCATCCCGCAGGAATGCATTAAATCAAAATGGATTAAAATGCTAGTGGCTTAAACTAGATCAAATGAAATGCAATAAAAGTTAGGAACCTACTGAAAAGTGGTATTGTAAATGACAATATATATCTTTTATTTACACCTGTAAATAATAAAAATAAAGTGAGAATACAATCCGTCTGTTTAACTAATTACTGCTTTGCAACTCTTGAAAATAAGTGAACTTAATTAATTTAATTTATTAATGAGAATTCGAGAATACGTTTTAATGTTCCAGTTAAACCACCTGAAGTAACTGTAAAACCAAGGAATAGTAGTATAGACGAAGGAGAAGATGTTTTCATATCGTGCATTGTCATAAGCGAAGTGCCGCTTCTGAAATATCAGCTGATGTTGAACGGCACTGAAATAGATTATTGTAAGTGTCTTTATATCTTTATTTGTTTCACTCCATTCGGTCGTAAATGTAGAGATGATATTCAATTTTTTCAACACACTGTAAACAGTTCCTACTGATTTCTCTTCCAAAAATCTGTACACTTATAAATATGATACATAAAACTGGTTTCAATATTTTGTATGGAAATTGACCTGGATAGTTAAATCAATTCTTATTTTTATATTGTTTTGTGTTCATAATATGTATTTTGCGCTATTTTACTTACATACTAGGGTTAGTCACATCTTATAGTTGCCATCTTCTTGTCCTTTACTTCACTTAAATGTTATCTGTTGCCACTCTTGTCTATCATCTGTCATCTCCTTTTTTTTTCGAACTGTCTATGCTATTGACCTAGCAAGGTCTTAACAGCTTCACCGGACTACACTGTCATCTCCGTTTTCTGAGCTTTCATACATATATCGTTCTCTATACAATCCATCCATACCTCCTTCGGTTTTCTTGTACTTTTAAAAGCTTTCCCCTTCAAATTTAACACTCTTCTGGATATAAGACTTTCATCTATGAGAATATGCCCATAATACATTAACTCATTATTCTCAATTACTCTATAATTACTGCAATATTCGTACTTCGTCTGATCTACTTTTTCCTAATCTTATCCATTCATGTTATATCTAGCTAATACGAACATAAGCGCATTGTTTATCGCAATCATTATTTTCTGTTTACCTTTAATTATAGAAGTCTTTTCCTTTTTAGCAATAAATACAACTTTGGAGCAAAATATGAAAGGATACTATAAATTTGACAAAATTGTACACAATGTAAATTAAATGTACGTATGTTTACTAAAATCAAATTTAAATTAAGCAGTCGTTTATTAATGACTCAGCTTTTAATTTCTTAATTAATTTTGAATTCACCACTTTTGTTACATTCTTAAATATAGTAGAATTTATTGGTTTCTCAATATATTTATTATTCTCTAAATTTTATCTGTTACTTATAAATTAATTTCAGAATTAATGAGATGAACTATATTCTAATTTTTTTAGATAGTTCTGTAGAACTACATTCTCGAGTTGAACTGCAGTGTAAATTAGACGGTCACCCTCCGGCAAAAGTACGTTGGTTCCACAACACAACACAACTATCTAGAACTGATAAAGTACATCTATCAAGTGATACAACTACTGTTTACTTGGAGAAGGTGGATGTTGATGATATTGGACTCTATTCATGTGAAGCGGACAACGGATTTGAAATCTTACGTGTTAATGGAACATTAAATATTACTGGCTTGGGTAAATTACTTAGAATACCTTTTTATCTGTGTACAGCTGGTTATATGATGAATATAGTTTTGCTGTTCCTTAGGAACTAAAGTCTTTAGTGAATTTATTGTGAGTTGTTTCTTTATTTTGTTTTCATTGTAATTTTTTACAAAAAAATGTTTACTATTCAACACTTTAAATTCTGGTTTTAGTCCCGAAAATCCTTTATTGTTTAACCATAAACTTTTTAAATATTTAACCCTTATAATTATGTACTGTTTTACCTCTAAAATTCTGTACTGTTTAACCTCTAAATTTAATTACTATTTAAACCTAAAATTATTTACTATTTAGCCCTTAAAATGCTTTTATCCGTTCTAAGCTTTCTCTGTGTTTTTTAATAATTACTAATTCGTCCTATATCAGTGAAAAAATCAATATGGTCGTTTACATATCTCAAATTTTATTTATATGTACTGATAAACCAGTTCCATGTTATACGTATTTATTCACTTAAATTCCAATACATTTATATAAAACCATCTCTCCACCTGAAGATACATAATATATAGAAAAAATACTTCTACAAATACTCATATACAGTGAAAAAATAACTTCTTGCCCAATAAATAATGTACCATAGAACTTATAATTGAAAAGAGTTAATTTAGTTAATAAGTATGTAGATAAAAAAGGAAACTAACAAATTCCAGTTGAACACGGTGGGTCCAGTACCAAGAAATTTTGCATAAGTGCTTTAAGAAAATATTAGGGAGGTTAAACATAGTTAATAGTGTCTATTGTAACTTACAGACAATCCTACAGCATATACGTAATAAATCATCATAATCATGCAGATTATAACCCGATGTACAACTAATGGTTTTTTTTTATTGTGTACTGTGATCAGTGACGTATTTACGCAATTCATGTTTAAGCTATTTCTGTTCTATTTACAGATGTCCCACATTTGATTACTACTCCAAAGGTATGTTTATAATACAGTTTAGCGTCTAAGATGCTATTAGAGTCGTCTGTATTATGTGAATTACACTTCGCTATATCGCTACTATGTACTTCATTTACTTCCATAGCTTAATAATGTCTTTTATATTTTGCTGTGAGGTATGGCATGAACATATAATCATCATTACATAGTATAAAACAGAGTCCCCAACCGCGTCTGTCTGTCTGTCTGTTCGCGATAAACTCAAAAACTACTGAACGGATTTTTATGTGGTTTTCACCAGTGGATAAAGTGGTTCACGAGGAACGTTTTGGTATATAATTCGTGATGGATTTTTTTATAGTCAGGGCAATCAGGGCGGGACAACGTCTGCCGGGCCCGCTAGTGTTAAATATTCGGAATACAGTCAACAACAAAATAGTACATATAAAGAACATTTATACGAAATTGTCAGAACAGTATATCAATTCTTTAGTGTCCAATCGTGAACTAGTCATTGATTAATGGAGTGTTGTTCCAAAGCAACACAATTTTATATAAATTTATTATCGAGCCACGCGACCGCTGCAGACCTCTGAGCGAACTGACAATTTACGCCTTATAGGAAATACACTTAAATAGGGGCAGAATTAAAGGCACTAAAGTAAAAATAAAGTAAATAATTACATACCGTTATTATTTTGTAAAAAAAAACCAGCATTAATCGTTTAAAGGAGTTTCAGTTTACACGTGCTCTGATTTTGAACTTGATTGCCACTAATAGCGATAGCTTTGAAAATATTTTTTTCCAGACAAGTTCTTCCAAGGCTTTTGATATGATTCTGAGCTAAAATCAGCACCATGGTTAGGCTAAAGGAGGTTGTAGTTTGTGAATAAATGACCAATAAAGATGGGAACATTAACCAAAAGCAAGTGTACATGACATTTCACTATTCCTTTCCCGTAACTACCATTTAAAATCCCACTTGAGACACACAATAATTCGGTCCGGCTAAATCTAAACCATTATATTCTAGAAATAATACATTGCCGTATATGCAATAATCAAGCAGGTTATCTGTATCCGACTGGTTCACTGTTACCATGCACATGGTGATAAACCCGTTAGTGTTTCTTTTATTTTGTCACATTTCGAAATCAGTCAGTCTATATCCCGCTGGTGATGGATTTAAATAACTTGATGATCGCCGTAGATTTTGGGTTACTCTAAGCATGCCATTAAGTACATTGCGGTCATTTTAAGGTGTTTGGATAAAACAGACTAAAAAGCATTTTAGGATTTAACATATAGTATTCCTAAATTACCATGGCTTTTAGATTGTACTGGGCATATACATCTTAGATTGTATATATTATCATGTACAGTGCCGTTATTTCAACTTGTTTCGATAAAACAAATGATCCTATTTGGAATTTACCATTAAATACTCCTAAATCATTTAAACTTTCAAACAATGGATGCTATTGTAAAACCAACTCGCCATTTTTAGATAGAAGCTTACTCACACAACCGCGTGTTACTTACGTGTTATGTGGACAGTATAATTCCTGTGACAGCAGAATGGACGAAGGATAATAGCGTTTTACAACCGGAGGCCTCTAGTTTGTGAGTAAATTGACTATTTTAAATGACAATAATGTTATTCCTAAAAGTCGAAGAGTGTTCCACGTAATGCCGGCTTCAGTTAAATCATTGGTACTTCAGAATGTTAAAAATATTTTCATTAAGTGTCATTTTTCTTTATTATCACGAGCTAAAGGATTGCTGACTTACCATGGAAGTGATTGTATAGAATTTAATAATTTTCTATTTTCAGGAAGAGTAATACATTTGAATATGTAATAGAAGATATGAGTAAAGAAGACGTTGGAACTTATAAGTGTAACGCTAGAAATGTAGTCGGGATAAATAAAGCTATCACCGAAGTTGTCCTTTTAGGTAAACGTCACTATACTTAAATTAATGAACATGTTTCGATAAAAGTTGCAATGCAATGTTCTTTAGCATCTTCTTGAACATTGACCAACACCATAATTGAGAAGGTCTCTCTGCTGAATTTAATTATAATGTAATGTCTAATTATTGTGGTGGTCGATGTTTGCAGATTTTAATTCGATGTATTAATGAATATTTCGGAATTCGCATACATTTACTAAGTTAAATCGTGAGGAAATTTGAACTTAAGAAATATTCTTGTAGTATCCCATTATGTGTGAAGTTATAGAACTGTGGATTTATCGGAGTTTGAAATCGTTAATACATTATGGGTTAGTGTAGTAATTATGCTCGTTCTTTCCTTCGAGAAAATGCTTATGGCCCTGCAGGAGGTTTGCTGATGTGATGAATTTCTAAGATGTGTGTTGTGTATTATTAAGTATAGTAAAAATAACTTGGTTTGTAAGATCTCCTTTGTACCATCCCGCAGGAATGCATTAAATCAAAATGGATTAAAATGCTAGTGGCTTAAACTAGATCAAATGAAATGCAATAAAAGTTAGGAACCTACTGAAAAGTGGTATTGTAAATGACAATATATATCTTTTATTTACACCTGTAAATAATAAAAATAAAGTGAGAATACAATCCGTCTGTTTAACTAATTACTGCTTTGCAACTCTTGAAAATAAGTGAACTTAATTAATTTAATTTATTAATGAGAATTCGAGAATACGTTTTAATGTTCCAGTTAAACCACCTGAAGTAACTGTAAAACCAAGGAATAGTAGTATAGACGAAGGAGAAGATGTTTTCATATCGTGCATTGTCATAAGCGAAGTGCCGCTTCTGAAATATCAGCTGATGTTGAACGGCACTGAAATAGATTATTGTAAGTGTCTTTATATCTTTATTTGTTTCACTCCATTCGGTCGTAAATGTAGAGATGATATTCAATTTTTTCAACACACTGTAAACAGTTCCTACTGATTTCTCTTCCAAAAATCTGTACACTTATAAATATGATACATAAAACTGGTTTCAATATTTTGTATGGAAATTGACCTGGATAGTTAAATCAATTCTTATTTTTATATTGTTTTGTGTTCATAATATGTATTTTGCGCTATTTTACTTACATACTAGGGTTAGTCACATCTTATAGTTGCCATCTTCTTGTCCTTTACTTCACTTAAATGTTATCTGTTGCCACTCTTGTCTATCATCTGTCATCTCCTTTTTTTTTCGAACTGTCTATGCTATTGACCTAGCAAGGTCTTAACAGCTTCACCGGACTACACTGTCATCTCCGTTTTCTGAGCTTTCATACATATATCGTTCTCTATACAATCCATCCATACCTCCTTCGGTTTTCTTGTACTTTTAAAAGCTTTCCCCTTCAAATTTAACACTCTTCTGGATATAAGACTTTCATCTATGAGAATATGCCCATAATACATTAACTCATTATTCTCAATTACTCTATAATTACTGCAATATTCGTACTTCGTCTGATCTACTTTTTCCTAATCTTATCCATTCATGTTATATCTAGCTAATACGAACATAAGCGCATTGTTTATCGCAATCATTATTTTCTGTTTACCTTTAATTATAGAAGTCTTTTCCTTTTTAGCAATAAATACAACTTTGGAGCAAAATATGAAAGGATACTATAAATTTGACAAAATTGTACACAATGTAACTGAGAAAGACGCTGGAATGTACACTTGTATTGCTGCTAACAGAGGTCAGTCTTCGGTTTAACACCTACTTTGATTAAAATAACACCTACCTTGATAAATATAGTATATTATGTTTAATTTACTCTAATGGTTGTAGAACTCGCGCAGGGCTTAATAGTAAACACATTTTCTTTACACCTTATTAGCCAAAGCAGCAGAACTTGTCTTGTATTCTAGTCTTTGACTTCTGGTTCCAAGGATGAAGTTCGCAACTTGAATAGATGCTTTCTTAACTTGTATTTCATTCGAACGTCGCATCGATTGACGTAGGTTCAAATCTTGTAATGAGACAGCTTTTTGCGAAGGATAATATATTGATGAAACCACAGCAGCCTGGAGTTAAAAGTTTGTCGCCATGTTCCATCAACTGCACTTGAGAGCCACCGGTCCACCTTAAGTTTTAGAAAAATTTAGTATCAGATAAGAATGTGGACGAAGATTAAAGTGTGTAAGAAAAAAATGCAATATAATTTGGTTTTGTTTTCTGCAGAAGGGGAAACAAGACAATCAACGAACATCATAGTAAAAGCTCGACCCATTTCACAAATCTTAGGCTCTCATTCATTATCTGTAGCTTATAATACAGATATTCAAGTAACTTGCAATGTAGGTAATGCAGAATTAGTGCAGTGGATACATCCAAATGGTTCTATAGTAGAACGTCATGTCAACGGAAGTAGTAATGAAACATTAGATATAAATAATGTAATTGAGGATGGAAATTGGCAATGCATAGCTGTCAGAGGAGCCTTGAAAGGTATGCGATTACTATAATATTTTTAAAATATACCTTTATGTTAATTCTCTTTGGAACTAGAAATATATTATTATACTAGCTGACGGGGCCACGCGTTGCTAGAATAGTTTCGAAGTTCATCGTGGACAGACGTCATTACATTGGATTTTTATATATTTAAGATACACTATATTGTATAATTTGTTAGATGACTTAATTCTCTTAGACAATCTAAAGAAAATTTGTCATACATACGAGGGCCTAAAAAATATGAATAGAAATAGACACATTCAAACTTATATAGGTATAAGGGTATTTAGTCACATCACATATCCTGTGTTTTAGGTAACAAGCACGAAGAAATGTATCCTCTCTTGTATCTTTATAAAGCTTCTTCGTTGCCTTCAGTTTCGTTTAGTATTTTATTACAGGCATTTTGTTTTATTAGTTCCCCTATTTTTTCAACATCCTTTATATTTTAAGCCTCATTTGGCATTCTTGTCATTACTTACCAAGAATATTATAACTAAAAAACTGTAGATACGTCACCTACATAATATTTTGTAAAAAAAAATGGCACACGCACGTAACGTAATATTGTAATGCCACACTGTCTTAGATAAAATGTGAAAGTAAGATCGGCAGTGGAAAAGAAATAGTTATATGTTGGTTGGATACGGGCGGATAGACAGGGCTGCCGCCAAAAATTAGCTACTTAGCCAAGTTTTAACAAGGTGCTGTCTTCAACAGGGCGCTTAGGACGTATCTACAGCTTTTTACCCACCCATTGATTGCTTACCCACTATTTATAATTTGCAATCTAGTCCATTTTTTAGTTATTTTCTTGATTATTATTTCGTTCAATACACATGTCTTCACTTCTCATTCGTTCCTTACTTACAGCTGTAGATTTTGATTCTGTAGAATTGAAAGTATTTATAAAGCCAATTCCATCGATATTAGGATCTGATAACATAACTATGTTCAACGGTACAAACCACGAAATAGTTTGTGAAGTTCGAGCTAAGCCGACACCGAAAATCGTGTGGTTTAGAGGAGACAAATTATTGCCTGAAGCTGTAAGTATTCAGTGTATTTTTTATTAAATTAATTTTTTATTAATTAAGTAGCTTAGTAGCGTTTTTCGGTCTATGATAAAGCAATTTTTTTTATTGTAGCACGGCAGAAAGACTACACTATGCCTGATGGTAAGCACAGTACAATCTAAAAACAATAGCGACCGTGGAGTGACACACTATCCATCGCCGATCGCCGCTGTCATGCCGGCCTGCGAAAAGCTGGATATGCACAGGCTGATCGCGAAACGTGACCCGTAAAGCGAATCACTATGACGGGCTTTTTCACCATATACATGGTGGTTGCGACCCAGTCAGGCTGTGAAACCCTATCACCCCGCTTTAGCCATTGCCTCGTTCGTTATTCAGCAAGGTGCACGACGCGCAGGTGACGTTGGTTTGAGTGTCTCAAGTCTTATGATGTTATTCGACATCCCTTACACGCCAAAAGCAAATAAATTAAAGCAATTAATTTACAGTAGTAATATATTTGATAAAACAAATTAACAGAAATGAGCATAATTTATTGTATCTCAAAGTCCTTACATTATAAATATAAGCGAAATTGCAGTCATTGAATATTTTATGTTTTAGTCCCGGACTGTATCTAGTGAGTCTAACGTGTATCGTAGCGTGCTAACACTGGACTCCAGTAGGGAAGATGTACACGGGGATTATGTGTGCTGTGGTGAAAACTCTGCCGGTACCTACAAGGACAACGTTACCGTCAACGTGATAAGAAAAATGACTTTGTTACACGGATTTAATGGTAAAGACATATTTACTCACGGACATGACTAATAGATTAAAAGTGAAGAAATGAAATTGTTAATTTTTTTTCTTAAAATCGGTTCCAAGTCGGTCGCTCAGAATTATTGGATTTTTCGTTCTATCCTTATTTAACTATGTCAAACTGTTAGTATTCCTTATTCCATAGCTACAACTACATATGGAAATAATAGCTACATGTCAATACGTAATAAATTGCGTTATCATGTTATTTTTAGCAATTGCTTTTATAAATTATTATCAGTTATTTTGCTGTTAAATAATTTATTATTTTACTCTTACTTTTACATTTACATTTCTCTTTCCCACCTGTTGATTGTTGATTAGTGCTTATGTATTCTCACGTTGCGATAAAATTATGACTATTATTATTGCTAATAATAATAACGCATAACGGATGCCCAAAAGCAAAATCATGATGTCTTCAATAATGTTTTTATTAATGATGTAAAAATAATGTATTCCATTATTAGTTTTTTTTTTAATAATAATCGCTTCTAACTAAATCTGTCACTGTATAGGATAATAATGAACTAACCTCAGCTTCAAGCCTCGTTAAGTCGAATAACAGAGTAACTTTTTCAGATACTTCTGTTGAGTTGTATTCCCAAGTAGAACTCCATTGTCAAATAGACAGCCACCCTCCGGCAAAAATACGTTGGTTTCACAACACTACACAACTATCTACGACAGAGAAACTACATCTATCAAATGATACAACTACTGTTTACATCGAGATGGTTAATTTTAATAATCTAGGACTATATACATGTGAAGCGGATAATGGATTTGAAACTCTACGTGTTAATGGAAAGTTAAGTGTTTCTGGCTTAGGTAAGAAATGTTATAATTTTAATAGCTTTAGCTTTTTGTTTAATTTAATAGCTAGAAAAAAATAGTTGAATATTGTATGTTCTTTTTTTGTAAATCCTGATTCATTTAAAAAGATTTCTATACGATAATCAGTAAGTTTTTTTTTTTCGAAAATGGTTATATTGTGTTTTGGGAACTACAACTTTTTACTGTATTTTTTTTTACAGTTTTGTGATTATTAATTAACCAGTACAAATATTTTTATCGATTTTAAGTTTTTGATTACTCCGTTAAATTTTATAGTTACTGTTTAGTGCCTTATAAAATGTAGATAATACTTTTAAAAAATTTTTTACACATCGCTGTAGCCGAGTTTATTTCTGACAACCCACAGACATTTCAATTTTATTTCTATGTATAGATAATATAATTAAAAAAGGAAAATGCAACTATGAATATGGACATACAAGTAATAGTATCAGAGAGAAGTTGCTATTCGATTGAGTTCATAGTGCTCAAGTTTCAAAGATGATTTCGAAGTTGCGTATTATTTTTCAGAGATTCCAGTTATATCTAAAACTATACAAAAGCAAACAGTAACGAGAGGAGATACTACAGTTATCGCATGTAGGTGAGATTATATACTTCTCTTAGATATATTAAACTAGCGGACCCGGCGGATTTTGTCCCGCCCTGACAATAAAAAAACCTTGACAAATTATACACCCAAACTTCAATGAGGTTTTATTGTGAACCCAGTACTTTAGCAGTGGTGCGTGTTCATACAAACAGACAGATAGACAGACAGACATTTCTAAAAATGATTCAAATGTATTCTATGACTTTTTTTTTCAAAAATCTAAAAACTAACATTCTTATAATATGTATAGAAGATGTAACTTTTATTGATGATGTAACACTAGTAATATTTACATTTATTATCGTCGACCACTATATATTTTAAAACAACAATAGAATTACTATCATACTTCAAATATGATATGATTGGTTTATGATAACAGTTTTATATTTTATTTACTTTATAACAAAGAGTTGCTAATAATATTTCCTGTGTAATTTAAGTTCCGAATTAGCTGATAGATGGCACTACAGATAATGAAGCTATGATTGAATTTGTTACTTACTTACATTGAAACCACATGGCCGCACGGTCGCGCGTCCATATATACATAATTAATTCTATTGAATGATTTTTATACTATTTAATGACAAAATCAAATGATTTTAAGACCGGAAGATAAAAAAAACTTGCCGCCATATTGTCATAACGGACTTCCGTTGCATGGTCGTCCAGTTATATCCTAGTGGCGTCTAAATTAGTTTTACTTAAAAAATTAAAAGTAATTAATAATTCAATATGAGCAAATAAATTACTCGTATCCTTTTGGATGCTTTTAAATTCGTGTATATGGTTTTGTTCTATCAATTATCGGTTCTAGACGCCAAGAACATGTTCAGTCTTCCTACACATTGAGTAATTACTTTATGATTGATTGTATATAAGAAAAGACGAGTCCCACGAAATTGCCATAATTGATTAAAATAGGGACCAAGTATACCAAAAAATGAAAGATAATTTTTACTTTATTTATAGAGTAACCCAAGGTAATCCGGAACCGACTATAGCGTGGCAGTATAAAAGTAATAGTTCTGGAGAATTCACGTCTCTGTCTCAAGATATTGCGATTAGTGAATCCGATGAAGTCGTTGTGCTTAACGCTACTCTGGAACATTCCGGTATTTATCGATGTTTAGCCGATAACATATTGGGAAGCGATAAGCACGATGTTCAACTCATTGTACAGTGTATGTATATATATTTATTTTACATTAGAAAGTAGGTAAAAATAATGTAGAGTTATAGCACTAGTTGAAAGAAGGATTTACTTGAAAGGGCTACTAAATTAGGATGATTAAATAGGCAGTTTATTCGAGACATCTGTTTGATAATCGATAGAAATTAATATGCTGAATACCTCTTATGGACTATATGTTAGATAAAGATTGAATTAATATTACTATTAAAGGTAAGCATTGAAAAAAAATCCCAGTAGATTTTAGATAAAGTTGCAAGGTAATTATTAATAATTTACACATTGATAGAACGTGTCCGGAACAAATCATAGGGAAATAGTCTTTTAGGAGCTTTGGTCTCAATGTTTGACACCAAGAAGCCTTCCATGTATCAAAACCAGATGTATCAAAACCAATATACGACGTGTTTGCTTGTTATTTTAAATAAAATTTATGAACGCAACTAGAGAAATGTAACCCTATGCGTTAAATTACAAAGTTCCAAAGAAAAAAGAGCAACACAGACTTTTCTGTTAATTTTACTAATTAGTGTTTAAAACTTTCTTCATTTATAATATTATTAGATCCACCAGAATTTTCATTGCCTATAGAAGATATCCAGAAGAAGGCACATGAAGTGAAAGCCGGAGAGAAAGTAGAGTTTTCCTGCAATGCTATTGGATCGCCAAGGCCGATCGTAATATGGACTAAGGACGGCCAACCTTTAGCATATTCTAAGAACGTGTGAGTTGCATTATTTCATGTGCATTTCTTGCCGTGATTTAATAAGATTCATTACTTTTGTTTATCTTGCTGTCCGCATCGCTTAATATGATTTTTCCAATTACGGATATCAGTAACGCTTCATATGCCATAGAATTATTAAAAAATGTTTAACTTTCTTTATTTGCTTCTATTCATGATTTATCTTGTTATTTTTTGCGTTCATGATCAGTTTTATTATACTCAACTGTAACTTTCCCTTCAGGCATTTGTCAGATGAAAACCACTTAGTAATAGAAAAGGTGTCTCGTTACGACTCGGGTTTTTTCACTTGCAATGCCACTAGTTCACTAGGGTCCGTGCACAGGAACTTCACGCTTTACGTTTACGGTGAGTTTTCATGCAAATTTAATAAAATTTCCATTAGTTTCTGCTTTTATTGTCCTTGGACTAAGTTTGTGACTCCATAGTTCAATACACTTGGATTCATTTGTAATGAATAACGTTTATTCGGTCAGTCAGGGAAACCAATTAACACTAAAACTATATGGACTGTGACTATATATCCGAGCAGGGCTTCACTTTACAATAACTTTGACATGCATGCCTCCCTATCGACGACGACGTCTTGCCTTTTATATGCCAAGCTCTAATAGTATAGCGCTAATGTTTAAATGAATTGAATATCATTTTAGTTAGTAAAAATATTATAAAGGCCATATTAAATCATTAAAATTATTTACATAAATAGAAATCGTGACACATTAACCTTATATGGACTGGACCTTACCTGGTACTCTTGGTTCTATAATTTCAACTGAGTATATCATAAATATGAATATAATTGTCATATCAATATCCAGCTGAACTTGTTGAAAAAATATCTAGTTTGTTAAATTTTGCCTTATTTAACAAGAAAATACATAACACATTCATATCTACAAAATCACTATTCACTTAGCTTATATATACATACAACAGTACACATCGTTATCTTATAAAATTAGTAATGTTGCCAATAATTCTTTCCAAGAATAGTCTTACAGTGAATCAGAGCTAATGTTAGCTCTTCATATTATGTTCACATTCCAACGTTTATCGTTGTCCATATGCCTTATTACAACGGCCTTTTACAATTCAATGGGATTTATTCTCTATTCAATTACTAAATTCAAGTAACATTGCCGCAATGGTATTGCGATGATTATTATTATAAAATAACTTATCAACCGTATTGCAGTACCACCGAAAATAACAAAATCGCTGAATGAAACGTTACAAGAGATGTTAGAAGGACAGCTTGTGGAATTGCCCTGTGTCGCTGATGGTGAACCAACACCACAGGTGCAATGGACGCATAATGGAAATATTGTTGAACACGATAAAAAATACGTTGACGATTTTGGACTAAGGTATTTAAACTTTCAATAAATTATTGCAAGCTAATTTGATCAAAATTTGTTTAACTTTTACTAACTACGTCTTGGTTAATTTTTGACATCTCTACATCTTTAGGTTTGTCGCAAATCTTACTGATTTCGGTAATTACACGTGTAATGTCTGGAGTCCCTACGGAAACACTTCTGTATCGTATTCGTTGTATATCTGGGGTAAGTATTACATTTTTAATAGTTTATTTAATTAAGAAATTTTATTAAGCTTCTTCTCTCGCTTAAGAACTTGCTTTGCTTGAGGAACACCTTTTCTCCAACTGGAAGAGATAGATAGAATAGTCTAATAGGAAATCTGAAGTTATTATAGTTTTACATACCGATTTCATTGATTCTCTAATGTTTTGCATTTTCTTAGGGTTTTTTCTGAGACCTCCTTAGCTAGCTTGGTAGTTAGCTACTTAACTTAAGGGTGCTCCTTTAAGTTAAAAATTTGTGGCCAACCCTCTATAGCTTTGTTCCGGCAGTTACACTTGAGATCTACAATCTCTCACTGGGTCTAGTTAATTTCCTATCTTAGACTAAATCGTCATTTTATATCTGATGAGGTTGCCGTTATAGCCTAAAACCTATGCGGTATAAGAAACATTATTATTAAGATCTAATATATAAATTGGAGTAAAGAGGAGGTATATACTTTACCAATGGTTGAATTTTGTTTTTAGTTGCTCCATACATAGAACCACCTTTGGAGGTTTTGCAAGACATTTTGGTTGGAAGCAATGTGACTTTACAATGTGATGTAGTTGGTTTTCCGATACCGGAGGTTGTGTGGGAATTCCAAGAAGATCTGTTATCAAATAACACTAAGAATTTAAGGTATATACTTACTACATACAGCTTGCTAATTGGTATAATATCAATTCTATGTTCGCAGGTTCGGCATATACCAAAGATTTTTTTAGAATTCAAGAAAAACAGGTAGTTTAGTAGGTGGTAGAGCCACGCTGAAGCTATGACTGGTTTAAGCGTTAATGGGTCGGCTCGCTCGGGGTTTTACCACCCGACACACAGAAAATCGAAGTGAAGTAACAGTGCTTGCATTGTTGCGTTTCGTTCGGTCAGTGAGATCGCCGGAGGCCCATTTCCCTTTCCCGCCTCCTCGTCCCCCGTCAAAACCGCATGAAAATCCGTTCAGTAGTTTTTGAGTTTATCGCGAACAGACAGACACGGTAGGGGACTTTGTTTTATACTATGCACTGATCTAAATTACTAGCTTTGGTTCCCGGTTTCGCTTGCATGAATGGAGACTCTACCTATACCTCGGGAACAATTCTTTCTATATCCCTGTAAACATTTATGCAAAATTTCATAAAGATTGAATGAGTAGCTAAGACGTACATGCGTCATAAGCAAAATCACATTCGCATTTATAATATTACTATTCAATATTATATTGGGGACTATTGATTTTAGAAGTTTACGTAAGTTAATTATTTTAAAAATAAATGTTTTATTGTGGTATTAATAATTTACAGTTTTGATGACAATGGCAATTTGTATGTAACTAATGCGAGTTCAAAACATGAAGGCGTATCCTGATGTTGCAAGTGTTTATGGACGGTAGTGATCAATTAACATCAGGTGACCTGCCTGCTCCTTGGCCTTCTATGATATAAAAAAAAACATCGTGAGAAAACATGAACCTAAGAAATATTCTTGTAGTACCACTGTTTGTGGGAAGTATAGAATTGTGGAATTCTCAGTTTGAAATCACCAATAGGTACGTTGTGGGTTGGTGTTGGTGTCCATACCTTCGCCACTTTTTGTGCTACAATAAAGAAAGAAAATTCGAATATAAATGGTTGTGGGGAAATTTATTGTTATGTGTAATTTTAAAATAAATAATATTTTTATTTAAAATAAATTTACACCTTCAATTAGAACTAGCGGGCCTGGCAGACGTGGTCACGCCCTGATTATAAAAAAATACTTGACAAATTATATACGTTCCTCATGAATCACTTTATCCACTGGTCAAAAGGTAATTACACGTGTAATGTCTGGAGTCCCTACGGAAACACTTCTGTATCGTATTCGTTGTATATCTGGGGTAAGTATTACATTTTTAATAGTTTATTTAATTAAGAAATTTTATTAAGCTTCTTCTCTCGCTTAAGAACTTGCTTTGCTTGAGGAACACCTCTTCTCCAACTGGAAGAGATAGATAGAATAGTCTAATAGGAAATCTGAAGTTATTATAGTTTTACATACCGATTTCATTGATTCTCTAATGTTTTGCATTTTCTTAGGGTTTTTTCTGAGACCTCCTTAGCTAGCTTGGTAGTTAGCTACTTAACTTAAGGGTGCTCCTTTAAGTTAAAAATTTGTGGCCAACCCTCTATAGCTTTGTTCCGGCAGTTACACTTGAGATCTACAATCTCTCACTGGGTCTAGTTAATTTCCTATCTTAGACTAAATCGTCATTTTATATCTGATGAGGTTGCCGTTATAGCCTAAAACCTATGCGGTATAAGAAACATTATTATTAAGATCTAATATATAAATTGGAGTAAAGAGGAGGTATATACTTTACCAATGGTTGAATTTTGTTTTTAGTTGCTCCATACATAGAACCACCGTTGCAGGTTTTGCAAGACATTTTGGTTGGAACCAATGTGACTTTACAATGTGATGTAGTTGGTTTTCCGATACCGGAGGTTGTGTGGGAATTCCAAGAAGATCTGTTATCAAATAACACTAAGAATTTAAGGTATATACTTACTACATACAGCTTGCTAATTGGTATAATATAAATTCTATGTTCGAATCTCGCCATATACCAAGGATTTTTTAAGAATTCATGCATAATAAAGAAAAACAGGTAGTTTAGTAGGTGGTAGAGCCACGCTGAAGCTATGACTGGTTTAAGCGTTAATGGGTCGGCTCGCTCGGGGTTTTACCACCCGACACACAGAAAATCGAAGTGAAGTAACAGTGCTTGCATTGTTGCGTTTCGTTCGGTCAGTGAGATCGCCGGAGGCCCATTTCCCTTTCCCGCCTCCTCGTCCCCCGTCAAAACCGCATGAAAATCCGTTCAGTAGTTTTTGAGTTTATCGCGAACAGACAGACACGGTAGGGGACTTTGTTTTATACTATGCACTGATCTAAATTACTAGCTTTGGTTCCCGGTTTCGCTTGCATGAATGGAGACTCTACCTATACCTCGGGAACAATTCTTTCTATATCCCTGTAAACATTTATGCAAAATTTCATAAAGATTGAATGAGTAGCTAAGACGTACATGCGTCATAAGCAAAATCACATTCGCATTTATAATATTACTATTCAATATTATATTGGGGACTATTGATTTTAGAAGTTTACGTAAGTTAATTATTTTAAAAATAAATGTTTTATTGTGGTATTAATAATTTACAGTTTTGATGACAATGGCAATTTGTATGTAACTAATGCGAGTTCAAAACATGAAGGCGTATACAATTGTGTTGCTGAAAATTTAGCAGGTATCGCGAGGAAATCTATTTATTTGAAAATTAATGGTAAGCAGTAAGAAAATACATATATAAAAGGTTTAATAGATAAAGAATATGCGTAGACCACTTGATTGCATTTAATTTTTTCAGAACCTCCAAAAATAATAGATGATAATTATACTGGACCTTACATAGCGACACACAAGGATACCGCGTTGATGTTGACGTGCAAAGGGGTTGGTAAGCCTAGACCATATGTGCTTTGGTCCAAAGATGAGATTTATCTCGATAAAGGTATGCTAAGAACGATTGATATGATACAAAATGAAATGCACAATGTTCAAAATTCATTATTAACTGCTCATAGAAATATAGTGGACAGTAAATAATTAAATATTCTAGATAATCGGTATGAGGTAGCAGCGGATGGGACACTTACGATAAAATCACCAACGGAGGAAGAAAGTGGAAATTACACGTGTAATGTGAAGAATCCTTACGGGAGTGTTAACAAAACTTTCGAAGTGCATATATTTTGTAAGTAAATTTGTTGCAATTTATAAAGAACTAGCCGGCACGGCGGACGTTTTTCCGCCCTGATAAATAAAAAAAACCCCTAGAAGTTAGACATATGCTGTCACTAACTTTTTTGTAGACCTTATCAAGCTGTACAACTTTTCTCTACCACTCAATCATATATGTCTCATTGTTAAGGTAGCGTTCGTAAGAAACGTTTTCGTTCAACCGTTTATTCTCCGACTTACTTTGCAAATCCGACTTCCACAAAAAAGTCTTTCCATTTTTCGGGTTAATATATAGCCTTTAACACTCACAGATAACATGGCTTTCTACTGGTAAAAGAATTTTCAAAATCGATTTAGTAGATTCAGAGATTACCTCTTTATAGACTACTTATCCCTGCGGCTCCATCCCTATGGATCCTAATATAAAACACAATAGTGACTAAATAAAGTCATGTGAATGTATTATGCCCATTACAACAGTGACTATTAAAGTCATTTGAATGTATTAAGTCCGTTTAATTATATAGTTTTCTCTCGTACTTCAATCGCGTCGTCATTATAAATACAATAACTTTTAATTGAGTGAACCGATTTAAATGAAACAAAGACTAAAATGTTACTTGAGGTTTTATTGTGAACGCAATATAACGCAGTCATGCGTGTGCAAACAAACAGACAGACATTTCTAAAATTGATTGAAATATTACTTATTCCTAGACACCTGCAACTATTTTTTTTTCACAGAATTATAAAAAGTACATGTATGTAGATTGTAGATCACACCCTTTCTGCTAAAGAAAAACATCTAAAAGTAAACAAGAAGTTTATTAGCTCTCGTAGTAGTTCTCGGAACTTCATTGTATCTTCTTTTCAATGACGTCACGTATATGTTTCTTCACTGATAATTTAGAAATGTTATCTGAAAAATTTGTTTCAGCTCTACCAACAAACACGCAAGCGGATGAGTCACAGTCCAAGATAACTCTGCTAGAAGGCACGAACGCTACAGTCGAATGTCCAATACAAGCCTCCGCAACTGACACAGTAAAATGGTACAAGGTTCGATGATAATATATAAAAATGGATTCGTTTTTATTTTTTCAGATTTTGTATATTCAAATATTGAATTGTTCGTTTTAAAAACGATTAAGTTATTATGATGGAAATTTAAGAACTTGATTATGAATTCATTCCTCCTATACACTTGCATATGTATGTTATTCTATTTTTATACGGGTCAACTATTTATTTATTGGGAACGCAAGGATAAATATGTATTCTATATTAATAAAATGACAAGGATCTGCCGTTCTGCACGTATCACGCAAAAACTATTTTATGTATTCCAATAATTTTTCATTACCTTTTTTTACTGATATACTACGATACATGTTTCCGCAACTAGATTCCAGATCATATCAATTATACAGCCCTTGATACATGAAGGTTCCAAATTACTGTAATGCGTAGCTTATTAGAGGGCTATTAATAATTGCTATATCTACGCAGGATCTATATTACATACCGTAATACGTTCCACAGAAATTGAACATCGCAGCGACAAATAGAGAGTAATCAATCAATCAACGATAATAAATATATAGATATCCCATTTAGTCATATGATTAAATAATAAAATACATACCGACTGTCTGGAATTTCAAACACTTGTAGAACCAGAAAAGTGATAGGAAGTTCTTAAAAATATGACAATGTATAATAACCACACTTTATTACCAACTTTTGTAAGACTTTAATCTAAAGAAAGTAAAGATAAAATACCCATAACAATTCTGTTTTTATTTTAGGAAGCGATGTTAATAGCCACCGGATCATTACAAATTAGTAATGTAAGTCGTTCAAATTCGTCGACATTTGCATGTGTGGTCAGTAATATCGCGGGATCTGGATATGCAAGTATATCAGTTATCGTCGAATGGAAGCCGAATTTCATTCATGATGCTGAGAGGATAGTTGAGGTTGTTGAAGGGGACGATGTGTACTTTGATTGTCAAGTGGATGCTAAACCTGTAGCTAAGGTTAGTTCTATTGTTTAATCATACACACATATAACACTTCTTCATTCGGATCATCTTCAATAAGAAACATAAAAGCATTTGCATTTGTTTCAACTTAGATCCAGATAAAACTATACAGATAATATTAATTTTCTAACAAGTTTTACCACAACGCGTTTATAGATTTGTTTCTCGTCGTAAGTATTGCGATCATGTCTGTGGTAGGAGTAGTATAATAACCGGCCGTGTTATATGTACCCGAGTGCTAGGCTACAAAAGAGATTGATGAAATATAACTATATAACTAGTCATATAACTAGAAAAGTGTTGAGTATAATGGTGGACCGATAAAAAAGTAGAGGAAGACCGAAAAAGGTATGGATGGATTGTGTGAAAATTGATATGTGTGTATAAAGAGGTGTGAATACTGAGATGATATTTGACAGGGGAGAGTGGAAAAGGAAAACATGTTGCCATTAATTACTCTTGGATTCCTCTCTTCTTAGCATTAGGTCCAGTATCATTTTAATCTACCACAACAACGTAATCTGTTCCAACAACCCATCCTTATGAAGTTAGATCCAGTAAACAAAGTTTCAGATGTAAGATACAGTTGACAATGATAATAATCAAAGTGTGAGCTGTAAGGTGATGTTGTGAAGTTGTTGTAGAGATGGTAGCGCCACGCTGAAGCTATTACTAGTTTCGGCATGAATGGGTCGGCTCGCCCGGGGGAGTACCACCCGAAGAAAACCTACGTGAAGTAACAGTGCTTGCATTGTTGCGTTTCGTTCGGTCAGTGAGAACGCCCGAGGCCCACCTCCCCTCTCCTCCCATCCCCTCCACCAAACACAGGCTAACAACGCATTAGCGCCTCCCCTGGTGTTAGTGTCTATGGACGGCGATGATCACTTAACATCAGGTGATCCGCCTGTTATTTTGCCGCCTATGATATATAAAAAAAATGTAAGATACAGATGACAATAGTAAAATCTATGGAACAGTACTCTATTCAACGTATTTCCACCGCAAAGCTGAAGATGAGGCATTTCTACTCAGTCTTTAGAGGTAGTAGCTATACGTTTCGGCGTTTGACCTTGATCTCGCCTGATCTTAAGTGACCATGAGATCTAAGATGGTAAACACACTAGACCTGGAGGTGAATTGTAGCTCAAGTGCAGTTCCCGGAACACGGCTATACGTGCTTGGCGAAAGATTTTATAGTGTTATAGCTAGACCAATTAGAAAAGGCATATCACAGTGGTATGTTGTAATTAGGAAGTTTTCTGCCCTTCCAATATATTCTTGACTAGTTGTACCCGCAGCTCCGCACGCGTTTTTTTAAATCGTATTAAAGAATTATAAATTTGTGAGACTATGTACAGTTATAGAAACGCTCTTTAAGCAATTGTAAGTACGATACGCATGTCACTTAAAGTAACATGTAACGTGTAAATTAGATATATAAATACTAACAGCGTGTCAAATGAGGTTTGTTGTCAGAAACATATTTGGAACCTTAACCCACAATATAACTACCTCAGTGCTCACTTACAATGTATAAGGAACTAATGAAACAATAACCTAAAATATTATTATAAAGATTTACATTACAATCAGTAAAAAAATGTTATTTTAATATTACATACAGACATTTTATTTTTATTATATGTATAGATAGAAGAAGATAATTTAATGTATGTCCGCAAAAACTTAGATATGCTGGATCTAGTAAGAAACCAGCACAATTTAAATACTAGAAACAGCAACAAATTGGCCATTCCATGCTTCAAGCTAAGTCCAAAAACAGTTTTTTAGGTAATAATGTTAGGTTTTATAACAAAGTACCAAAACACATTACCGATTTGCCGGATAGTGAGTTCAAGAACCATGTTAAGCGGGTTTTAATATCTAAAGGCTATTATAGGTTGGATCAATATGTGAACGATTGTGACGTCTGGAAATGACGCCCCTCTCTGTGCATCCACTAATAACAAATGTAACTATTTATGTTTTGTAAAAATATATAGCACGAAAAGATAAACCAGATCAAGTTTCTTGCCGATTTTTCTCGATGACTGGGTTGTTTTCCGAACCGGTGGTAGCTTTGACGTTCACAAGTGCCTTCTCAGGGCCTGAATTGAATAAAGTTTTTTTTTTTTGCTAGGTAAGCACAGCCATCATTGGTTTAGAACTTAGCTCCTATTAATTTTCATTAAAAGAAGTTTGTGAACCAACGTAAAGTGATTGATAATCTAGCATATATAGCAATTTCCGAGTACTTACTTAATTTTAGATCCAATGGCTGTTTAATTCGAAAAGACTCGTGTTCCAAGATCAAGGTCGTTTAAAACTGATGTCCGTAAAACAGCGCGAAGCAGGCACGTACAAATGTATTGTGAGCAATGTCCACGGCACTATTGTCAGGGAATTTAAGTTAATTACTTTAGGTGAGTATATGTAAGTTTTTAGAAGTGAAAACTTTTTAGATGTATTGAAAAGTTAACGATAGTGAACCGTCACGCTTGCTAAGACTTGAGACACTCAAGCCAACCTCACCTGCACGTGGTGCACCCTGCTGAATAACGAACGAGGCAATGGCGAAAGCGGGGTGGTAGGGTTTTACAGCCTGACTGGGTCGCAACCACCATGTATATGGCGAAAAAGCCCGTCATAGTGATTCGCTTCTGCGGGTCGCGTTTCAGGATCAGCCTGTGCATATCGCATTGCAGTGCAGCTTTTCGCATGCCGGCATGGCAGCAGCGACCGGCGATGGATAAGTGGTCGCCGTTGTTTTTGGATTGTACAGTGCTTACCATCAGGCACAGTGCAGTCATTTTATCGTGCTACTATAAAAAAAGGGTTGGTGACGTACTGAATTATGTATACTCGGCCCCAGTCATCATTAACTACGTTCACTGAATATATACTAATATTATAAAGCTGAAGAGGTTGTTTTGTTGAACGCGATAATCTTAGGAACTATTAGGCCAATTTGAAAAATTCTTTCAGTTTTATATAGCTCATTTATCGAGAAAGGCTATAAGCTATATATCATCGCACTAAGACCAATGGTAGCGGAGTAACAATGAAGAATGTTTCAAAATCGTTTTTGTTTCTTCTGAGAGCATTCGCTGCGTGTTTGCGTTAGCCCAAAGTAACAATTCCACACAGACGAAGTCACGGGCAGAACCTAGTATAGTAATTTATGTGCGCAGGTTCGCATCCCGGCATTTAGTAACGAATTTTTCAGAATCCGCACGCACTTTCTAATTTAAATTGCTAACACTATCCGGCTGACGGTGAAGGAAAAAATGTTCTTGTAGTACTACTGTATGTGGGAAATACAGAAATGTGGGTTTCTCAGAGATTGAAATCGCTAATACGTCGTGGACTGGCGTGGTGATTACGCCTATATCTTCCTTCGGGAGGAGGCCTATGGCCCTACAGTGGGTCTCGAACAGGTTGATGTGAATGACTTAATAATATTATATGCGTTGTGTTTACAATCAGTGTGGTATTTCAAGTATCCTAAGTAAGTAAGTGGTCCTTAAACAGTTCTTAATATATGTAGGTATATGTTATACTCGGACCCGAGGGGATGGGCTGAGGGGCCCATGTCCTTATTGCATAGGTCCGGCGGACGAGGGGAGGCAGCTGGTGTGTACCCAGTCTGCCTCTCTATAGGTAGGAGCCCGGCGGTGACATTCAGCCGGGCGGACCGTTGGGGCGGCTCTACAAGGTTGACTAGTATTGTACGATCCCTTGCCGCCCCGACAATCACGGTCTGTCGGTACACCGTGGGGTTTTAGTCCGTGCGAGTCGGATATAAGCCACCCTCCTCCCATGGCGTATCCATAAGGGATTTCACCATGTTAATAAAAAAATAAGGTACATGTTATACAATTGGAAAATTCCAATATTTTAATTATATCGTGTGCTCACCACACACTTTTATTTTTAGTTGAATTACATTTTTTTAATGTAATTACATGTAATCTTTTATTATGGTTCACAGTACCACCATTTATATCGGAATTTGACGTATTGGATGTGTTCCTAAAGGAAGGAGTGAACGCAACACTTGAATGCAACGCAAAGGGTTTTCCTCGACCTAATTTAGACTGGACTTACAAGTAAGATTTGTTTTTGTCTTTCTCCCTTTCATTTATGTTTACTTATGTACAAATAAAAAATTCAACATAAAAAATACTGACGATTTTTTGTAATATTAATGAGGGAATTGTTCTGTTGAGTACTAGTATGTAAATACCTAATTTTTATTCCCCATTTATACTTAAATAATATAAATACTATGTTACTCCCTTTTTTTCTTTTTTTTTTATTGTAGCATGGCTAAATGACTGCGCTATGCCTGATGGTAAGCACAGTACAATCCAAAAACAATGGCGACCACCGAGTGACACACTATCCGTCACTGGTTGCCGCTGTCATGCCGGCCTGCGAAAAGCTGGATATGCACAGGCTGATCCCGAAACGCGACCCGCAGAAGCGAATCACTATGACGGGCTTTTTCGCCATATAGATGGTGGTTGCAACCCAGTCAGGCTGTAAAACCCTACCAACCCGCTATCGCCATTGCCTCGTTCGTTATTCAGCAGGGTGCACCACGTGCAGGTTAGGTTGGCTTGGGTGTCTCAAGTCTTATGATGTTATTCGACACCCTTTACACCCATAACAAAAAGGAATTTTAACAATATTCGTTATATTAAAATTTATCAAGCCGTTTAGAGTACACATCGTAACTTAAATATATGGTATACTCGGCGAAAAGTACAGGATCTTTTTTTTCTTACACAAACATTTTTCTTACCATCGGTGTACAATAATTTATTACTCTGCCTGACCTCATTCCAAGCTAAGTAGATTCGTCACAATATATATTTACGTTTTCCACTCTCCACCATCTTCTTGGTGTTCATACCAACATGGTATTTGTGGTGAAACAAAATAATAATATAAAATAGTTAGTGTATTATTAAAACTTAAAACTTTTTTCTATAGTTTGTGATGTACAAAGTTGTATATTATACAATTTTTATTCGTAAATTCACAATATTTCTTTAGTGATTGAGTAAAAGTTCTATAGTTCATTATTGTCATCACGTAACGTCACAGCTTTCGGAACATTGTTCTGGCATTTGACATATTCATAGTGAAGAAAAACTGCGCTGTGATGTCAATCCAACGTCATAACAGGCGTGTGCGTTTTAGAGGGGACATTTAAAAATAAAAATGAATGCCAACATATTGTCACTACATATTATAAAACAAAGTCCTCTGCCACGTCTGTCTGTCTGTTTGGTTGTTTGCGATAAATTCAGAAATTACTGAACGGATTTTCATGCGGTTTTCACCAATAGATAAAGTGATTTATGAGGAACGTATAGGTACATAATTCGGATTTTATTACCAGGGCGGGACAACGTCCGCTGAGCCAATTAGCTTAAAAGAAAATTTAGTGAAATAAAGTGATGCCTTCAGTATTAGCTATTTTTTATTATATCTAATTAAAAAAAAAACTCATTCGTATTTTGTTCATTCACGTATTATATGGAACACACAAGAAAAAAAAACGAAGAAACAGTTCAGTACCTCTTCCTCCTCGCTTTTTCAATCGATTCACCTTTTCTGTTTGGTATCCATTGACGAGGTTTATTGTTTCTAACTTACAATATTAATGAATACGACTACTAATGTAATTAACTATATCTTTCTCTGACTAGTGCCAATATAACGTCTCTCTCGGAAGGGTTGTACCGTTGCGACGCACGGAACAAAGCCGGGGCGGCGCACTTAGTCTATAGAGTTGAAGTTGTGACGTCAGCTAGGATAAAAGAAATTGTCTCGTTCACGTCTGGTGAAGGTGTTTCTGTGGAACATACTGTTGAAGTTGTGGTAAGTGCTGCATACCTTTGTACAAAACTTCCCTCTCCACATATATCTTTACACGTTTGATTTTGTATTCATACTGTGTTATTACTATGTAATCCTGTTTTTACATTGGTTATTCATACGTTCCGTGGCATGTGTACCACCGGTGGTACACGTGGCCTAAAGAACAAGTTTAGCGTTACGTTACACGTATGTAACGTTACACGTTACACGTACGTGTCATGTGGCATGTGTACCACCGGTGGTACACGTGGCCTAAAGAACAAGTTTAGCGTTACATTACATGTAACGTAACGTACGTAACGTTAAACTTAATCTTTAGGACACCTGTACCACCGGTGGTATACGTTAAACTTAATCTTTAGGACACGTGTACCACCGGTGGTACACGTTAAACTTAATCTTTAAGACACGTGTACCACCGGTAGTACACGTTAAACTTAATCTTTAAGACACTTGTACCACCGGTGGTACACGATTTAATAACTATGGAAAATGAAAGAATTACGTGATGTAGTCCGGTGAAGGTGTGAAATTCCGTGACGCTAATAGCGTAGTTCGAAAAGAAAGACAGCTAATTGTTGTCAAATTATCAAATGGCCTGAAGGATATGCCAGGCAAAAATGGCTTGGCATGGAACGTGTTAAAAGTATTGTACTTTATCTTCTAGAAAATTGTAATGTTTTTATTTTAGGCAGGTGAGATATCCTGAGATTTGTCTTGACCCGTCATCTCCCTCCGCTAACGTAACGCGAAATCTTTCAAAATTTGTATTAATAATTATGACACTACATTTCGAAATATCAATACTATATAACTTTTAAACCTATTCATGTTTAATATATAGAATAAATGTATCACATTTCAGCATATTTTAGTTTATACACATGTTTTACTATAGATTGAAGGTTGTAAAGCCACGCTGTAGCTATTACTAGTTTCAGCATGAATGGGTCGGCTCGTCCGGCCTAGTACCACCCGACCCACAGAACACCAACGTGAAGTAACAGTGCTTGCATTGTTTCGTTTCGTTCGGTCAGTGAGAGCACCGGAGGCCC
>MU159501.1:150647-189132 GCA_015888305.1 Antheraea pernyi | reverse complement strand
ATATTTTAACACATTAGAGGACTTGCGAAAGAGAATATAGCAACATAGGTTGATACTTGATAGTGTGTGTGTCATAGTAAGAATTTAGTCGTCTTGACGAAGGAATGAGTATCTTTCTGTTGTTTAACGTCTAGAACTAAAATTTTAATTTGTTATTTTTAAATAGGCTGTTCGTTCTTTACGATTTTTTATGGTAATTTATCTAGTAGACACTTTTATATTTAATTAAACACTTTTATTTATTAATCTATTTATATCTGTATAATGGAAAAATCATTTATAGTAGGGAGATGGGTCTCAGGATTTTAGTAAAGTGCAGACAAAAAGCCAAGATGCAGAGACTGCTGAAGGATTTTGGCGAGGTGCCAAGATTCCATATTTTTCTTGCATGAGCCACTTTTTCTTCAATTCCGCCCTATAAAACGCTAGGAGGGAATGAGGCTGAGTAATTACTAAGATTTATATCGTCTCGATGTAAAAAAAAACAATGTGTTACGTACAAAGCCTTGTAAGCCTGCGATACCATTTTTCAGATAATTCAGCCAATTTAATTTACCTATTTTTTCTGTATGAATAACTGATAGATTTACTTTAAATGAACGAATATAACAATAATTGAATTGACTTTAATATTAAATGTACCTACGTAGATAATTTTACTGAAATGCGCAGAGCAAGGGAATGTTTTCCATGTGTAGGCATATATGTTTATATAAGGTAAACTCTGTAAGCAAAACTGTTCAATAGATTTAATGTGAGGTGTTTTTTTAAATTCGTTGTAATGTTGAGGATGATGACATGACATTTAAAAATAAAAAACTGAGAATTATATTTTTTATCTATACAATTCAACAATACTTATGCCAACTAATATAAATTTAAATTTTGTTCAATTGGACGTTTTGTTTTTTTTTTATTGATAGTTCTACAATCATGGAGATATTCATAGGAACGCAAAAAAGGTTGAGTGATAGAAAATATTTTCTTATTTCGTATGGGCCATATACCTATATCAGTGTTATGTGATTTGAAAAAGATGATTTTGAATAGAATTTTATTTTTTGATAGGTAGTGCATGAAATTCTGCACGTTGTTGTTAATTTTAACAAATTTAACGTTGTTTCTGTTTTGACATAGAAATGTTATTATGGAGTGAATAGAACTGCATTTCATAAATTTGTGTGATGATGCCGGATCTCAACAGTACTCAGGTGTCTAAAGCTATGAAGAGGTGGCCCAAACATTACTAATGTCCATGTCTGTGATTTTTCACAATATTAAACGATTCCGGTAGACTGGAGTATATAGAAGAGAGGTCAAGGTCGCAAAAGAGTAACAACAGAGGGACGGAGAAACGAAACTTGATTGATTCTATTCGACGAATTTTAAAAACTTACATTGTAAAAATCATTCTCTTTTCATATTCATTTGGCCCTTTTTGTTACGTTTCTCTAAATATGTCCGTGAGTGTATTTGTTTTGTTTTGCTAAATATAATTATTATGAACTAGCAAACACATGTGCCGTTCGATTTTTTTTTTTTTCGAACTGACTACGCTATTGACCAATCAAGGTCTTAACAGCTTCACCGGACTACTAAGGCGAGCGCTTAAGGCACTCAGCCGATTTTATTTTGACAACTAGCTGAAGGGTACGCGGCACACCTCGGCTTTGGCTGTTGCCTGATACATGCAATTCGCGACCTATGTAAGCTAACCTAAGCTAAGTATTCATACATATATGAGTTGTTGAAACATATATGTGTACCAAGTATACATATCTCAACAACCCTTATATATATTTCGTATCGGATAATATTCTAAACTATTTCAGTTTGATAAGAGAAGAAATAAAACCCTTCCACTTGCATGTGTAAGCGTGTATGCGTGCACGTGTGTGGAGGTGATATGTGTAATGTTGTCGCAGTGATATAAGATTTTGTGTCACTGTATCGCGCGAGCAGCGTACTCAAGGGCTCCACGCCGAGGGAACGGACCTAGGCTTGAGCTGCTGCCGAGGGGGGCCTAGTCTGGTGTGCGGGAGCGAAATTTACCTCCAGACCACGGCGGCGTGATCTGTGGTTACGCGGGCGTGGGCGTGAGCACGCTCTCTTTGGAGAGACAGGCTGGTACTGATCGTTCACTGCCGTTATTTCATCGGGAGGGTCGGTAAAAATATGTCGCGGATGTTTTTTATAACGCGCAGCGTTTGGTACGGGTGCCGTTCGATGTTACGTGGTAATTGTCCCGTATAGATGTATGACCGACGTTAATAGATCCGTAGTCAGTCCTAATAGTCAATTACAGTAAGGCCTTAGTTAGAACGCCTCCTGTGCCAGTGTATTCTGACAACCATTTCCTAGAAATAAGAGTGGCGGTAATGCTATTGCAATTGATTCTTGTATAGCCTCTATATGACCAACGTCAATAGAACCGTAGTCAGTCATAATAGTCAACTACAGTAAGGCCTTAGTTAGAACACCTCCTGTGTCATTATGTTCTGACAACCACCTCGTAGAAATAAGAGGGGCAGTAATGCTATTGCAATTGATTCTTGCACTGAAAATGGATCTAATCCTTCTTTACATACAGAAAATAAAAGGTTTTAATTATTCTATCTCATTCTATAAAGTCTATTGGCAAAACCGAAAAGCAGAATAAATAAAATTTTTGCTCATCTATTAAGCTTAGAACATTAGAACAGCGAGATTATAGAACAAAGATATATTTCCAATCTGATTGCAATCAGTCTGAAGCAATCTCCGTTCAATTCCCAAGTATGCTTTTTCATTTGAAATATGATAATTGAGTATTTCAAAGGTCATTAATGACATTTTATTATTTACAAACTTGCTAAAATTTTACGACTAATATAATACGTCCAGTTTTTGACATGTTATGTTCTGTGTTTTATATTTTATCAGGGGGCCCGGCAGACGTTGTCCCGCCCTGTGTATAAAAAAATCCTTGACAAATTATATACCAAAACGTTCCTCATGAATCACTTTATCCACTGGTGAAAACCGCTTGAACGTCCGTTCAGTAGGTTTTGAGTTTATTGCGAACAGACAGACGCGGTAAGGGACTTTGTTTTATACTATGTAATGATAATGATTCATAATCCTGTGTTATTTGGACGTATTTTTGTAATATTGGTGGCTTTTTTTTTGTCGAACTGACTACTCTATTCGTCATGAAGGTCTTAACAGCTTCACCGGACTAGAATATTAGTGGCGTTTTACGTAATATAGTTTGGTTATTATGCACAAGTGAAATGGATGGAAAATAATATCACGGAGCAAGGACTCTGTCTTGCCACAAAAACTCCATGGAAAGTTCTAACAATACAGCCAGCATGTTGTTAGTTCATTGAAATGATCGGCAAAAACTTATAATATCATATCATCTACTCGATAATGACAGTAATAATTTAATGGAAGACTTGTTGCCAAAAATAAAATAAACAAATACACGTAAAATATCTGATCAAAATTATTTTGATAGAGAGGTATTCTTTTAAAATTCTTGTATCTATATTATAATGTGTTGAAATTGATTATTGCAATAAATTATTTGGTTGTTGCTATTTGCTGTACATCATCAAATTAAAGATACAATGGGTTTCTTCACAGTTGTAAATTACAGAGCAGTATTTTTTACTACCGGTGCAATTCCAATCAGCAGTTAAAGATAAAATTTATAGTGTGAATTACTAAATTTACTACATATCCTGGAGATGGGTAAATCAATTACTTCGAAGTATTAAAAAAGTGTGTGTGAACTTGTGTGCACGCGTTAGAAGTTATACTTCATTGGTGTAACAAGATAAAAATATTTTCAAAATTTTTATCTTTGCCCTTATTCTACGTTTGTAGAAAAAACAACACTAACAATAGGAAAAAGGTATTTAATACATTGAAAGTTTTAATACAAAGAAACAAAATGCTGCCTATAGCTAACTTCAGGGTGTCGGTTTTTCGTGACGGTGTGCGCGCGTATCGTAATAACTTCAGGGTGTCGGTTTTTCGTGACAGTGTGCGCGCATCGTAAAAATTTACTCTAATCATTTTTCCCTAACGCGCCGAAAGAAGTAAACTTCCAAAACATTTCCCAAAATAAAAATATGAGTGTATCTAGCAGTGGGATTGTCATAGAATAAACCCAATACCAGAGATATATAACCACGCATGTGAAAACCTAATTATAATCAATTTTATTCCAAACCACTGTGTGACTTAACGGGGTATTTAAATATTTAATAGGTAATTCTTTTAAATCTTTGCATTCTAAGAGTATAAAAATAGAATATAAAAAAGGGCTTATTTGTCAATTTTACCTTTCACTGGAAGAATGAACACATTTCACATTCAGAAGAATGAATCCAAAATCGTTTTTATTTTCTTAAAAATGTGCGAAGAAACACGTACAGTTTCTTATAATGAACTAAGTGGAACTAACTGGTGTATTGTAGATTCACGATCAAGAAATATGTAATATCTCTATTTGTTTTAACTATGTTTAGTATTCTATAGCGTTAATAAATCAAAAAATTAATTTTTGTCCCTTTTATTTCCATTTTGATAAATCATTTTCACCCCTGAAAATTATTACTAGCATTGTTAAGTAGCTAAGTATTCGGTTTATCGAAACGTTGTGATGTTTTAGATTCCTCACAAGATGGCGCTCTTTTGTTAAAAGTTTGAGAAAGGTTTTGCTATATATCAGAATACATATTCGTATTATCATGTCTAATCCACTCGGCTTGTATAGAATAACTAAACTATATTACACCAAAAGGTAAGAAATATTACCCGATGTGGGTTCAAATAGTACAAGTTTACGATTTTTTTTTCATACGGACTAACGCTGTTCACTTGAGACTTGATGAAAAGAAAATGATAAAAAAAGTTAATACTATACAAGCTAGATGGTGCTCTATCCAAAGTATATTTTAGTGATTAAGTATGTAACTTGGAGACTACACGTGTTCGGAAAGTATTGTTCACTTGAGACTTGATGAAAAGAAAATGATAAAAAAGTTAATACTATACAAGCTAGATGGTGCTCTATCCAAAGTATATTTTAGTGATTAAGTATGTAACTTGGAGACTACACGTGTTCGGAAAGTATTCATAGATGGCGCTTAATCATATTTTGATAATAATCTTCAATTGCTTTATATTATCAACTTTAGCTTGGCTATATATTAGCAACTTTGATGATTTTTAAGTTAAAACAAAACAGTTTCGTCTCTGCTTGGTTAGGTTAAGGTAGAATATATATGAAAGTACCAAAATCATTAGTAACATCTACCCAATGCTTCTGTTACTATTTTTATATTTGCATTATTTGGTACATCTTTTAAGATAAATCGTCTGGATGAGTCAAGTTTATTCCTATAAATAATGTATTATTTATATCAGAGGTACAGGGTTTTAATATGTACGTTTTAGTTTAGTACCTCTTATTCAGTACTTTCATTTCTTTTTTTATGAATGACATGTTCTTCAGTTTAGTGATCAAGTTAAGTAATAATTTTGTTCTATTATTATATGTTAAATGATTAATTAAAGGATAGACTGTAAGGTTATTGAGATAAAAACCATTTACTTCGGCCTTTAAAAGACACCGAACAAAATTAAAACGGCCTTTGAACGAAGCTAATGACCGAGAAGATGGATCATTACTTTCACGAATGGAATGTGACTAGAATCTAATTGCTTTTTTAATTACATCCATTTGAAATTGCTATTGGTAATAATGTTATAATCTATGTTGACAGGATATATGTACATATCTAGTTGTTTACATGTCGAAGGAGGTTCGTAATATACATATGAGTAGTAGTTACGCGGGAATTCATCCGCTTGGAATTTGCAAAAAAACTTTCAGTGTAAACATGCGCTTGTGACGAACGCGGTATACGAACAATGCTGTTTTAGTTAACTATATTTACGCGATTTTTTTCTAAAATGAAAGTAGCCCAAATTATTCCTTATAACATCAGCTATCTGCTAGTGAAAGTAACGTTAAAATCGGTCTAACCGTTTCGGAGATTAACCGAAACAAAACACAGAGACACACGGATAAAAAAACGAGTGCGTGTATCCGTCCCACGCGATTGAAGTTAAACTTCTTTGGCGTTATAAGAGATAGTGATTGTTTAATATTTTCTTGCGTACTTTTCTACATTTTAGTTACTCTATAACAAAGAGTTGCTAATAATATTTCCCGTGCTATTTACGTTCCGAATTAGCTGATAGATGGCTCTACAGATAATGAAGCTTTAATTTAATTTGTTACTTACTTACGTTGAAACCAGATGGCAGCACGATTGCGCGCCCATATATACATTATGAATTCTATTATATGATTTTTATTATTAATCAATTGTACAATAATATTAATTATTTTTCTTTGTGATTGATTTGTTTATAAATTATTTATTGACTAAATCAAAAATGTTTAAAAACCGAATGGTACAGCAACGTGACGCCATATTGCCGTAACGGACTTCCGTTGTATTGTCGTCCAGTTACTTCCTAGACGCACCTAAAGAAGTTTTACTTCAAAAATAAAAAAAAAAACGGTTTCTGTTATGAGTACTTTTTATACTTTCATATCCATTAAGTACAAAGCTGTTGTTTTGACATACTCGTCAATTTGATTTATTTGTATAGATAAATATCAGGATACAATTTCATATACGGCCATTTAATTTCAAACTAAGCGTAGCGTGTATTATCTATACTAATATTATAAAGAGGTAAAGTTTGTGGTTTTGTTACGTTGTAAGGGGTAAGCTCAATTTGCATTCTAAGAGTATAAAAATAGAATATAAAAAAGGGCTTATTTGTCAATTTTACCTTTCACTGGAAGAATGAACACATTTCACATTCAGAAGAATGAATCCAAAATCGTTTTTATTTTCTTAAAAATGTGCGAAGAAACACGTACAGTTTCTTATAATGAACTAAGTGGAACTAACTGGTGTATTGTAGATTCACGATCAAGAAATATGTAATATCTCTATTTGTTTTAACTATGTTTAGTATTCTATAGCGTTAATAAATCAAAAAATTAATTTTTGTCCCTTTTATTTCCATTTTGATAAATCATTTTCACCCCTGAAAATTATTACTAGCATTGTTAAGTAGCTAAGTATTCGGTTTATCGAAACGTTGTGATGTTTTAGATTCCTCACAAGATGGCGCTCTTTTGTTAAAAGTTTGAGAAAGGTTTTGCTATATATCAGAATACATATTCGTATTATCATGTCTAATCCACTCGGCTTGTATAGAATAACTAAACTATATTACACCAAAAGGTAAGAAATATTACCCGATGTGGGTTCAAATAGTACAAGTTTACGATTTTTTTTTCATACGGACTAACGCTGTTCACTTGAGACTTGATGAAAAGAAAATGATAAAAAAAGTTAATACTATACAAGCTAGATGGTGCTCTATCCAAAGTATATTTTAGTGATTAAGTATGTAACTTGGAGACTACACGTGTTCGGAAAGTATTCATAGATGGCGCTTAATCATATTTTGATAATAATCTTCAATTGCTTTATATTATCAACTTTAGCTTGGCTATATATTAGCAACTTTGATGATTTTTAAGTTAAAACAAAACAGTTTCGTCTCTGCTTGGTTAGGTTAAGGTAGAATATATATGAAAGTACCAAAATCATTAGTAACATCTACCCAATGCTTCTGTTACTATTTTTATATTTGCATTATTTGGTACATCTTTTAAGATAAATCGTCTGGATGAGTCAAGTTTATTCCTATAAATAATGTATTATTTATATCAGAGGTACAGGGTTTTAATATGTACGTTTTAGTTTAGTACCACTAATTCACCACTTTCATTTCTTTTTTTTTTAATGACATATTCTTCAGTTTAGTGATCAAGTTAAGTAATAATTTTGTTCTATTATTATATGTTAAATGATTAATTAAAGGATAGACTGTAAGGTTATTGAGATAAAAACCATTTACTTCGGCCTTTAAAAGACACCGAACAAAATTAAAACGGCCTTTGAACGAAGCTAATGACCGAGAAGATGGATCATTACTTTCACGAATGGAATGTGACTAGAATCTAATTGCTTTTTTAATTACATCCATTTGAAATTGCTATTGGTAATAATGGATGAGTCAAGTTTATTCCTATAAATAATGTATTATTTATATCAGAGGTACAGGGTTTTAATATGTACGTTTTAGTTTAGTACCTCTTATTCAGTACTTTCATTTCTTTTTTTATGAATGACATGTTCTTCAGTTTAGTGATCAAGTTAAGTAATAATTTTGTTCTATTATTATATGTTAATGATTAATTAAAGGATAGACTGTAAGGTTATTGAGATAAAAACCATTTACTTCGGCCTTTAAAAGACACCGAACAAAATTAAAACGGCCTTTGAACGAAGCTAATGACCGAGAAGATGGATCATTACTTTCACGAATGGAATGTGACTAGAATCTAATTGCTTTTTTAATTACATCCATTTGAAATTGCTATTGGTAATAATGTTATAATCTATGTTGACAGGATATATGTACATATCTAGTTGTTTACATGTCGAAGGAGGTTCGTAATATACATATGAGTAGTAGTTACGCGGGAATTCATCCGCTTGGAATTTGCAAAAAAACTTTCAGTGTAAACATGCGCTTGTGACGAACGCGGTATACGAACAATGCTGTTTTAGTTAACTATATTTACGCGATTTTTTTCTAAAATGAAAGTAGCCCAAATTATTCCTTATAACATCAGCTATCTGCTAGTGAAAGTAACGTTAAAATCGGTCTAACCGTTTCGGAGATTAACCGAAACAAAACACAGAGACACACGGATAAAAAAACGAGTGCGTGTATCCGTCCCACGCGATTGAAGTTAAACTTCTTTGGCGTTATAAGAGATAGTGATTGTTTAATATTTTCTTGCGTACTTTTCTACATTTTAGTTACTCTATAACAAAGAGTTGCTAATAATATTTCCCGTGCTATTTACGTTCCGAATTAGCTGATAGATGGCTCTACAGATAATGAAGCTTTAATTTAATTTGTTACTTACTTACGTTGAAACCAGATGGCAGCACGATTGCGCGCCCATATATACATTATGAATTCTATTATATGATTTTTATTATTAATCAATTGTACAATAATATTAATTATTTTTCTTTGTGATTGATTTGTTTATAAATTATTTATTGACTAAATCAAAAATGTTTAAAAACCGAATGGTACAGCAACGTGACGCCATATTGCCGTAACGGACTTCCGTTGTATTGTCGTCCAGTTACTTCCTAGACGCACCTAAAGAAGTTTTACTTCAAAAATAAAAAAAAAAACGGTTTCTGTTATGAGTACTTTTTATACTTTCATATCCATTAAGTACAAAGCTGTTGTTTTGACATACTCGTCAATTTGATTTATTTGTATAGATAAATATCAGGATACAATTTCATATACGGCCATTTAATTTCAAACTAAGCGTAGCGTGTATTATCTATACTAATATTATAAAGAGGTAAAGTTTGTGGTTTTGTTACGTTGTAAGGGGTAAGCTCAGGAACTACTGAACCGATGTTACTAAACTAAACTGTTTTATCTTTGCCTATTTATACATTTATAGATCGTTGTTAAATATACAAGTAATTTGACAGGCTCTGTGACGCAACGATAGTAAGCTCCTGCTATTGAGTTGAAAGATCGCGAATTCGATCCTCGCCCATACTGCCTTCTATGTGATTAACATAATCGTCAGCCTGCACTTTATTTAGCACTAGCCGACCCGTGCCCACTTCGTTGGGCGGTAATAGGCATTATCAAGCTACAACTGTTTTACAACTAGAACTCAATCATATATCTCTCATCGTTAAGGCAGCGTTCGTAAGAAACGTTTTCGTTCGACCATTTTTTCTCCGTCTCCCCAGATATTACCCCCTACAAGCTCACAAACTTTACCTCTTTATAATATTAGTATAGATAATATAATTAGTTAATAGCTTCTGCCCGCAACTTTGTACGCGTGGAATAGTTATTTTAGGCTAAGATGCAGCGGAAGCTGTCAAAAGAAAAAATACCCCGATATTAAAACATTTTTCATTGTTGCTCCGCTCCTAGAGGTCTTAGCGTGATGATATGTAGCCTGTAATACTCACAAATAACGTGGCTTTCTATTGGTAAAATAATTTTAAAAATCGGTTTAGTAGATCCAGATACTCTCTACAACCTCACAAACTCACAAACTTTACCTTTTTATAATATTAGTATAGTATAGACTACCATAGAACTAAAACATAATGAAAATATATTTTTTTCACTCACTTGACCAGTAACCATTTTTTGGATAATAGTGTTAAATTTTATAACAAAGTCCCCAAGCATATTACCTTCTTTTTTTTTCCCGAACTGACTACGCTATTGACCCGGCAGGGTCTTCACAGTTTCACCGGACTACCGCATATTACCGATTTGCCAGATAGTAGGTTCAAGTGTCATGTCAAGCGGGTCTTGCAATATATAAATGCTATTACAAGGTGAATCAATACATGAACGATGGTGACATCTGGAAATGACGCATCTCTCTGTGCATCCACCAAAGACGAATGTACTGTATATGCCTTTATAAATATGTGTATAATGAAAAGATAAACCAGATCGAGTTTCTTGCCGTTTCTTCTCGATGACTGGGTTGTTTTCCGAACCGGTGGTAGTTTTGACGTTCATAAATGCTTTCTCAGGACCTAAATTGAATAAAGAATTTTTGATTTTGATTTTTTGGTTTAATGAAATAATATAGATTGGAATAAATTATATTAAATTAAACGTACACCGTAATTATCATATTAGGTAGGAGGCATGATACATTAAAATTGCACTTTTAGGGAAAAGTTAAATGTTGTGGGTATCGAACCTGTGACTTCTTGAGACAATGTTAAGGCTAAGTACCACCATTCCATAAAACTTGCTGTAAATAAGAAGATATGGAACATAGAGACATATTATAATCATTATATACTGACAGTGATATGCGCAACGAGACCTGTGCTGTAGGATAATGAAAATAAAGGTACTGTATCGACATTTATCGCCAAAACATATGCGTATTATTGCCAGAAGACTGAAATTATATTAAACTAGCTTCTGCCCGCGACTTCGTCTGCGTGGAATAGTGACTTTTGGCTAACGGTAACACGTAGCGAAAGATTTCAAAAGGAAAAAAAAAATTGAAACGCTCTCCATTTGTGCTGCGCTACCATTGGTCTTAGCGTGATGCTATGTAACTTATAGCATTCCTCGATAAATGAGCTATCTAAGACTGAAATATTTTTTTAAATCGGACCAGTAGTTCCTGAGATTTGCGCGTTCAACCAAACAAACAAACAAACCTTCCAACTTTATAATATTAGTATAGATAAAGTTTTGGAAAAAGTGCTACAGTATTTCCAAAGCTACATATTTTTTATTAATGAACTTACTCTTTATTAAAAAAAACGATAAAAAGAAAATAACTTCAGAGAAATACATAAGTACAAATAAGAACTCGTAAAAGACATTTTTCGTTACCATGATTTATTGAAAAACCCTTTCAACATACTAAAGGCTTTAACTGAATACGCTAATTGTATATTATCATATTTATAAAAACAAAACATTGTCAATGTCACGTAGCCAAGGTGAAACAAATAATAACTTCAATTATCTTAAAGATTTATCATAAACCTAGCAATTGTTTTACAACATTAAATGTTTACTAACTCGTTAGTACGTTAGTGAGTTATAAAAATTGCTAAAACGCCTTTTAGCCTCTGAAACGCCTTCTTCAATCAAATATGTAATAATTCCAAGATACATGCACTATTCACTAAATCTAAAAAGTGCAGACACCTTAGTTTTACATTCTTATTATATGTATAGAAGATATAGATAAAACGATATTAGCATGATCACATAATCAAGTCATTTATGTTGTATAGGGTAACTTAAATAGGTCTGTGGTATATTAATTATTGTTTACTTATTTAATAAGTATGTTACAAATATCTGTATTAATGTTTTGGTCAAGTACCTTTACTTTTTTAACTTTATTTTTGGCAACCAATCTTTTAGATTATTACTGCCATTGTCAAGTAATTAGTAGTAATGCAAGTTATTCTTCTATTCCATTTTCGGCAATCAATCTTCTCGTAGACTATTGCTGCCATGGTCAAGTGAGTATCGACATTACAAGTGTCTTGATATAATTTCAATGAACTAACAAGATGGTGGCCCACTTGTTAGAACTTTCCATGGAATTTTTGTGGTATCTCAGAATTCATGGTCCGTGGTATTATTTTCCATTCACTTCACTTATGCACAATAAATAAACTATATTACATAAAACACCATCAATTTTACACAATATAGAGTCAAGTAACACAAGATTATGAATAAAAAATAAAATCCACTACATGACAGACCAAGATCCCGCCAAAAACTCCAAGTACCTTTGTTATGTCTTTTTCCGGTATTGTGTGTACATAAAAATTCGACTTTGGAAATTTTACTCTCCCTGCACCTACTTCATTTCAGTTCAGAAATCGATTCAAAATCCTTCCCTGTTTTATACACGAAATCGATTATGTTTTATATATAATACTAGCTGACCCGTGCGACTTCGTCTGCACCAAATCGGTTATTACCGGTTTCGATTGTACTTTTAAACGTAAAAAATCTAAATAAATCTCAAATCCCGATTGCAGCGATACCTACTGTTTCAAATTATGAATCCCAACTATCCAGGGACTCACTCAAACATATACCCAGTTGGTATGTGAGAAATATTTTAAAATAAGCTTAGAACCCGTTCGCAGCATCACCTACCAGCTCCAATTAAGATAAAAAATAACCTACATATATTGCCGATAAATGTCTTCCCAGTACGTTGTCCCAGTACCTTCTGTCCCAATAAGCCTACAACCCGTTCGTAACATCATCTACCGGGTTCAATTAAAATAAAAACTAACCTACGTATATTGGCGGTAATGTAAAAAAAGCTTGAGAGGTCCATGGACCTCCAGTTGGAACGTAGTTCCTTTCCCTTTTTTGTAGGCGTTTACTATACGCTCAGTATAGTTTACATTATAAAATATCAAGTTGATAGAGTTAAATTGTAATTTAAACGTTAAAATATATTCATAAAATAAATAATGATAAATTAAACACTGAATGACATAATAACTATTTTCAACTTGTATTAAAACTTTTTCACACTACATTGTATTAAAGAAAAACATAAACATTAAAAAGATATGAGCAAGATGTGTCAACTGTCACTTGCCTGTGACTATTTGTCTAAGAGCTAGGCAACGGTTTCGACAGCGAATTGGCTGCCGGTAAACCTTTACAAGCAAAAATATTGAACTTTATATAATTTTAGAATGTTTTGTTTTTCACTAACTTTTAAACGCTACTAAAACGTGAATTTATTATTGCCAGACATTTTTGATATTAACAATAATGTGCCCGATGCAATTTTTTGTAAATAAAGAAGTATGTTCAAACCATGTTAAGATATCTGTAATTTTATTGAAGTTATATTTCTTTTGGCGCGTTAGGGAAAAATGATGAGAGTAAATTTTTACGATGAACGCGCACACCGTAACAAAAGGTTATTTTTGGCTTCTATATCGACAACAAAGCCTACCCCCATCAAAATTTTCAAAAAATATTTAATGTACAGATTTGGCCCTGCTACAGTTTTATTATAATATAGATTGTATACATGTATATATTTATTTATCCATTTTCTTCTGTTCTGTTTATATAGGCACTACCTACAAAAGTTTTTGCTTAACATCAATACCGCTGGTTAGCTGGAAGAAAATGCCTTATGGCATTAAGCGCGCCAGTGTACAAATCAAAAGTGCAATAAAGAATTCATTCATTCATTAATTTATTTTGTGGTATAAAAAAGAGAACAAAAGAGTCGTCCTTGAAAAATTTAGTACTGACACCCACAATGCACACACATTTGAGTAAGACGAAAAGATCTTTGTTTTCGTGTATAAAAACATACAAAAACAATTTTTAATAATCCTCATCGATATGCCATTGCCACAAACAATTATGGTAATGACTTGCAACAAAAAAGGTGAGAAACAGTTATATTTTAATTATATCATCTCTATTTCAGTAGAAATAGTTTACCAAGAAAATTATTTTTCAATTACGTATCGCTCTACCATATACATTTCAAAAATAATAATGACATGACTGTCTATAAGGTATAAATAAAATGTAGATAATATTATATAAACTAGATATAAAACTGCTTATAAAAATACGAACAGCTTATAAGAAGTATTTTATAAATATGTACTTAACTCTCATCGAGCTACTTACTGAACTGGAACTTGGTGCCGAAACTCCGCCTTTTCTCTCTCAACTTATTCTTGAGTATCCTCCTCTTCAAACGGTTAAGTACTACGTCAGCTTCATCCACACTCTCTGAGGACGAAGTATGAACGACCCGAATCATCCCACTTACTGAATGTCTTCTCCTCTTAGTAAATACACTTTGCCCTGTTTCGATTTCCGATAGGCCACGTCTGTACATTTTGAGACGTTTTTTCAATTCACAATCAGCTGCTACATCCGTTGATATATTAATAAACTCATTATCTGATATAACATCTTCCTTATTAGAGGAATAATGTGTTTTTTCAATATTCGTTTTAAAATAATCGCCTCGCTTTACTTCTGTGCGTGTACATTGTGAATCTATTGTTCGTTGGTTGTGTAAAGTAAACCAATTCGGTTTAGGGTTCAGTCGAGCGGGTAAGCTTTTCAAATAAGTGTTCAAGAACGATACCTTATTTTGTGGGGGTTTGAATAAAACGCTAGAATTCGAACGCTGTAAGGCGTCATTATCGTGCACTCTCACAATACCTCTCAATGTGGTTTCGTTGAACGATTGTGATTTATGTAGCGTCAGACCTAATTCATTTTCTTTAGTGGATATATTTACATCGATTGATTGATTAAACTCGTTCAACGAAGAGACTGATGAATAATTAAAACTATTAGATAATGGCTCATCCTGATTTATATAAGCGGGAAGGTGTTCCTTTGTTTTTGGTACATGATTTAAGTCTTCGCAAGTTTCGTTGTCAGAACTTTTGTAACTGCTCACTTCACTTACTCCTTCAGAGTGAAAAGGGGATGTCTCAAGGCTATTTGGTTGCAAATTAATGAAGTCGTTATTTACAGTGAGTCTGCTTGGAATGTTGGTCACACTTGTACTGTCGTGAATTATATAACTATTGTTTACGTTCTTATTATCACTTTGTATCACAGGTGGTTTGAAAATACGGGTGAATATTTTACCTCCGGACACTGAATTATGTTTTTTAAGAGAATTTTTATTGACATAGTGTCGAAAATCTTTCTCGTGTAATGATTTCGTTGGCCTTAAACAATTATCATCGTAATCACTGCTTTTTATTGATATATTTTCGTCATTTGTTTCGACAAGTAGATTACCCTCGCAATCAAATAGTTGTATCGTCGGAAATCTTACACTGGGAGAAAAACTTCTCGTCCGTAATTCCCAATTCCTCTGACGGGATTTCCTTAGTTGTATTCGTATTACATTATTATCTACTATAGGGCTATCACTGTCACTTGAGTCATCTTTACCCGCCATCGTATAAATATAACATTAACTTTAAACATACACAGAACCTGGATAACTTTCGCAAAATGAAATATTGTTGTCATCGGTTTACTAATTTGTTTGTTTACGGTCAGCTGTTTCTATACAAACTGGCGTGGTGCCAGTCGAAACAATCCGACATTCACTTTAAAATAGCACCAATGCCAGTTTTGTTTTTCCCACTGAAATAAACTTTAAAGTAGGTGTAAATTCCGTACACGTAGAATATCGCAAACCACTGGTCACTTTGGAGCACTGTAAAATAACTGAACATCACTGTAACTAGTTGGCCAGTGTCGAAAAACAATTGCATAAGTTCACGTGAGTCGATTGCGCGGAATATTACACTAATACACTGTATAATGTTGTTTAATATTTTTAATTCGTCCGATTGTTTCTCTCACGGGCGCTTTTCCTCCTGGACATTGTCCGGGGTGCCCGCGTGTTGTTTTGGACGATCGCGTCTCCGTACATTTCTGCACTGAGAGCAAACAGCTGAATAGACGCGGAGATTATAAATAGAGAAGGAACGAGACAGCGATCTGGCCGGCTCCCCTTGAACCTAGTATTGTAACATTAGCAAACGGCAAACAACGTAATCTGTGACGCGGGCATGCAACTGTTCGCACTGACATAGTTTCCCATTCTACTGGCCGCTGCGGCCATATGCATTCGTGACTAATAGATTCACAGATGGCCTTTTATATAATAAGTTACGTGTTTGTATAAGATTCACCTGCAACAGACCGTGGTAATTTAACATTCTCTAATTGAATATATTATTGTATTACAACAATACCACAAGTTTTTATATGAAAGTAATATGTACCAGTACGATATTAAAACAACTTCGAAAGTCGAATTAGATTAATTTACACATAAATCACGTAAGGGAATATGTCCCTTCACTAATTTGTAATTTAACTTAATTCGTTCCACGGATTGCTAACACTAAGTAATTTATGTATCAGATATCTTTAAATATTGCTTTCATAGTCGCTGGAGGAATGTATTAGATAATTTGTATTTATAAACATTTATTTTCAGTGGCCCGAATGATTGCACATAAACATATAAATTTTCTCTGTCATCAGATAAACGTTTATATATATACTGAATCTCGTTCTATATCTTTAGAAAATGTGGAGCACTTTAAAAATATAATTGACTTCGATTTATATCGGTTTTTTATTGAAACTAGATCATGTGATTCGTGCAATGTTTTTCAAAGGAATTTTGATATATATAAAATGGGTGAAATGCTTAATTTAGCATTTATTGTACTTTTTGAATGTATACTTCTTTTGGCGCGTTAGGGGAAAATGATGAGAGTAAATTTTTACGATGCGCGCGCACACCGTCACGAAAACCGACACTTTGAAGTTAGTCAACTTTTTCTATTGTTAGCGTCGTTTTTTCTACAAACGTAGAATAAGGCGAAAGGTAAAATTTTTGAAAAGATTTTTATTTTGTTACGGCAAAGAAGTATAACTTCTAGGGCGTGTACATAAGTACACACACTTTTTTTTATACACCTATTCTCTAAGTTGATAGAATAAAAAAAGAAAAATTCTTATTTTATTATGTTGCTAACTAAAACGCTACACTCCTTCTTGTATACAGTACTTCTCAGACTAAATTTTATAACTCCAAATTCGTCTCTACAGCTGTATGACAATATAAACCAGATGGTTATATATATATATATATGATATTCATTTATTTATAATTGTCTATGGGGGTCCAGTAATAAAAATTCGACTGTAATACATTATTTTAGGTTTTAACTTTAAGTTTTTTTTGCCAAAGGTTTTTTCTTTCTATAATCATTGCATGTAACTTTTTAAAATATTCTTATATTACATCGACTGCGAACTTTTACAAATACGTCATTATATCTATATGTATAACTTCTTGAGCATTAATCTCTTCACAGAGGTGACTGTTTGACCACACATTGAGAGTCTGCTTGAGCTTCTTGGAGTGTTTTTGGGGTGTAAGGGGTGTCGAATAACATCTAAGACTTGAGACCCTCAAGCCAACCTCACCTGCGCGTGGTGCACCCTGCTGAATAACGAACGAGGCAATGTAGGGTTTTACAGCCTGACTGGGTCGCAACCACCATGTATATGGTGAAAAAGCCCGTTATAGTGATTCGCTTCTGCGGGTCCCGTTTCGGGATCAGCCTGTGCATATCCAGTTTTTCGCAGGCCGGCATGACAGCGGCGACCGGCGATGGATAGTATGTCACTCGGTGGATGCCATTGTTTTTGGATTGTACTGTGCTTACCATCAGGCACAGTGCAGTAATTTTGCCGTGCTACAATAAAATAAAATAAAGCTTTATGTTTTTAACACTGATTATGAACGGAAACAATAAACGTTCTATGATAAATTTTAACGTTGTGCACTTGTCTATATGGATGTTAACTGTACCAAGTTTTAACGTCCTGCGTACATACAATATGCTTAAAAAGGTACAAAATTCTTCCTGTAATACGAGTATATCATAAAGTTCTTCATTTATCATAAAGGTTAATTAAAGGAAAATAGTTGAGATTTTAACAAGTAAACATGTATTACGGATGATTCTTTGTTAATTAATTCAGCAAGGATTTATAAATAAGCATTTAATTATAAAAATAAGTAGTGACTTTTAAAACAATTAAAAGTAATATAATACAACTTCATAAATAAGTATTCCTTTTAAGGGTTATTTACAATAATGGAATAAATAGTGTTTAAATCAAGGTTCAAGTGTTCAAGGAATACAATAAACTACAGCTCACCTGAAAGTCCACCACGTATCAAACGACATGATGTTCAACCAGAAAAAACTTGACAGAGTCGTGAAGTATATTATAGGTGCTGAAAAATGCATAAATTAGTATAAAAACCTTTTATACCAGGTGAAAGGTTAAACACTCGCAGTATTCTGGGATATAATAATTCATGGTCACATTTAACATATAATTCCGATGTTGGGCGTGACAATATTTTATTACAAACCCCTATATTATAAGTATTCTTAAATACCTGTCTTCTTTGGGATTCGTTCCGGACACATTCCATTACAATATGATACACGTCTTCTTCTTGAAAGCAAACTTCGCAGTTGCTGTTTTCCCTTGTTCTCATTAAGAAGTTAAACTTATTCAATGGAATATGCCCAGAACGAATTCTCAAAGCTAAGACGATCATGCTTCTTCTCATATTGGAGTCTTGGAACCATGGGACCGATCCCAGAGATGGTTGGATGGTCTTATACCAAATACCTTTCGTTAACGACCTTTCATTAAAATATTCTGACCATAAATTGACTGCATTTCTTTTGAACTTCGCTGTAGCATCGTTATATGTTGGTAAACAAGCATATAAAATTCCCTCTTCTATAGCTTCCTTTGCTAGTCTATCTACCATTTCATTTCCTTCTACTCCAATATGAGAAGGCACCCACTGTATTACAATAGATTTATCAAAAGTTACAAGTTTTTGTATCAACTTAATAATTGAATAAGCCAGAGGAATGCCACGAAAGTTAGGTAAACTGCATTTACTTATATGTTGAATTGCACATTTGGAATCTGTATATATTACAAACTTATTATACTTTAAATCTTGTATATAAGATAAGGCTTCTAAGATAGCAATCAATTCTGTATGCATAATGGAAATCGTACTTCTTATACTTAATTTGATATGACTGGAGGTTTGTGGGTCTACAAACGCTGCTTCACTGTGTCTACCTATTTTAAATCCATCTGTAAATATTGCATAAAAATCTGAATATAAATCATTAAGATATTTACAACACGTGTAAGACAAATTACATCTGTTTGATTAATCTAACAATCAATCTAACAAAACAGGTACCTGTGGTGACTATTGTTATTAATAGACGTACTCGAGCTTGAGATCCCTTCTCCGCAAATCATTGTATGTAGCAATTATCGTTATCGGTCGCCATGGCTTATCGATAAATTAACCAGATAATGAGGTAGCGTTTATTTGATGTTATTTTGCTGGCAAATTAGTTTATTAATATTTCATACTACTAGCAACCGCACGTGAATTCGGTTTTATTATAATTTGTTAATTAATAAGATTAAAAGGTAATCTATGCCATTTATTTTTGACAACCAATCTTTTAGATTATTACTGCCATTGTCGAGTAGTTAATAGTATTACAAGTTCTTCTTCCATTCCATTTTCGGCAACCAGTCTTCTAGTAGACTATTACTGCCATTGTCAAGTGAGTATCGATATTACAAGTTACTTGATATAATTACAATGAACTAACAAGATAGTGGCCATCTTGTTAGAACTTTCCATGGAGTTTTTGTGGCATCTCAGAATTCATGGTTCGTGGTGTTATTTTCCATTCACTTCACTTATGCACAATAAACAAATTATATTACATAAAATACCATCAATTTTACACAATATAGGGTCAAGTAACACAGGATCATGAATAAAATATAAAATCCACTTCATGACAGACCAAAATCCCGCCAAAAACTCAATCTATGTTATTAAGGGGTAATGTATATATAGATATGTAGATTCCATAATTTATACGTTTTATCGGTTGACCACAATCTTACCTATTGTTGAATTACGTTGTGGTTTAAGACGGTAAACACGTTATTTGATTGAAGAAGGCGTTACTTTTCAGAAATCCGTCATTAAATATCATAGTGAGCGTTACTTTGCACTTCCGCCTGGAATTGATTGACCAATGAACGCTTTTTGTTGCCCTAAGACGTAGTAGTGGTCAATAAATTCCAGGCGGAAGTGCAAAGTAACGGCCACTATAATATTTAATGGTAAACACGCTCCGTGTAATTATAAAAAAGTGAAAAACATATTAACTACTTGCTTTAAAGAGGTTTCGTAATAAATGCAAGTTCGCGTTATCCTTTTTCGCAAGTTTAACCTAACCTAACCATAGCGAGACAAAAGAGCAAGATGGCGAAAGACCGCGGTGCATTTAATACGAAACCTTTTTAAAGCCAGGATTCAATACGTATTTATCTTTTTTGTAATAGCACCGGCTAAGCCTAGATGGGCACGACCGTAGGGGGGGGGGGTGGCATTGCCCCACAATGCCCTACCTTGAATTCACAATGCCCTACCTTAAAAATACCAAAAAACTAAGATAAATTAATATAATTCAATTGTTTGTTCATAGTTCGAGATAAAAAAATTGTAGCTTATCTAAACTTTTCCGAACATACCACAGTTTGTGACATTCGAGAGTAGATGATGATTATAATATTTTTTTTACTTCCGCCCTACCTGTAATCAATGCGGCTCTACTTCAATTTCGATTCTAGCTACAACCCTGTAGAGGGGGCACAGAATCTCAAGTTCAGCTGCCGGAACAACCACATAGGTGCTTAGCGACAGGTTTTCAATTTGAGGGTGGTTGTTAACCAGGCGGGCTTAGAAAAGGCCATACCACCATGCTATAGTTTTATTGCTATGTCTGCCTTCACTGAAAACTCGGATTCATTTGCAAAGATTTAAACCTACATCAATTAACTAGCGGTTCAAATTTAAAATATACTTTATTCTATTTAGGCTCAGAGAAGGTGCTTATGAACGTTCAAGCTGCCAAAAGTTCTCCGGATTACCTCTTATGAACCAACAAGTTGTTCTATATTTTCTGTTTGTCTACTTATGTAGGGTTTATATGGATTTAATGTGGTATAAATTGTATTGGGTGGGTTTAGTATCATTGGGCGTGGGTTATGCCGTGATTCACTTCGGCTGAAAATTTTTGTTAAAGTGTTCCAATGAATTCCAGCCTATCCTGAACTGGATTTTTCTTCTTAATAACGGGACGCGTATGTAAATCAAAAATATTATTATTTTTGATGTGACGACCAATTGAGAGTTAGGAATCAATACCTCATATCTCCACTATTCAGTTCGTTTTACTTTTAATTGTAGTGAGGTTTAATATGCAAAATCGTATAACCGTCATCGCAACATATCCAAATATAAATTTCTACTACCCTGAATTATAAATAAATCATGACTTTGTTGCTTTCCTTCTTTACATCAACGATTATAAAAAGAAGTACTTTAACTGGGGTGTAAAGGGTGTCGAATAACATCATAAGACTTGAAACACCCAAGCCAACCTCACCTGCACGTGGTGCACCCTGCTGAATAACGATCGAGGCAATGGCGAAAGCGGGGTGGTAGGGTTTTACAGCCTGACTGGGACGCAGCCACCATGTATATGGCGAAAGAGCCCGTCATAGTGACTCGCTTCTGGGATCAGCCTGTGCATATCCAACTTTTCGCAGGCCGGCATGACAGCGGCGACCGGCGATGGATAGTGTGTCACTCGGTGGTTGCCATTGTTTTTGGATTGTACTGTGCTTACCATCAGGCATAGTGCAGTCATTTTGCCGTGCTACAATTTAAAAAAAACTTTTAATTACGAATAGCTTTCACTTGCGGATTTGCTCGCGTTAATGAAAATGTAACCTTTCTCTCGAGACTAGTATATATCTTCTGGATTGAAGACACTCTATGTCCGTTTTTGTAACCCTGACAACGTGTAGATATTGAAAATTACGTTATTTAGTACTTTAGGCGTGAAAGTATAACACACAAAGTCATAATCGTATTTATAGTATTAGTTGGAATTACTTACTCTTAAAGATAGTACAATATATTACAATATAATCTTCCTTCATAAGATAGAAGCACATAAATTGTACTAGTTTAACGTATAAAGCTGTTGTTATAGGGACACCTGTGCCTACAGTGAGCTCTTCTTTGGCAACGGGTCGTGTTGCTTGTCGATATTAAGATTTATGGCACGTAATATATTATGTTTCACACCGCATGTCTTCGACAAGGCGATGATAGGGATCTATGTGTTAACTGTATGTATTTAAATATTATAATAATAGCTTTTGTTCGCGGCTTTGCTCGCGTGATTATAGATTTGAACTATCTCTGTTGAAAGACCCTCTATGTTCTTTTCGGTACTTCTAAGAACTTGTATGAAAAAAATCATAATGATTGGTTGAGTATTTAATGCTTGAAAGCGTATCAGACAAACAAATTCACATTCACTTTTATAATATTATTTAGGCAGATATAAAAAGGACGCTAGTGCCATGTTTGAATAAAATTAGCTATATTCATATATATGTATTACCGTTTGTTCATCAGTTTTTGAGTCTGTCGATCTGTTCGTATGTCCAATATTTACTCAAAAATGATCTTTATGAAGTTTTACAAACGAGGAGCTTATGCCATTTCTCAATCAATGGGGTACAAGAATTGTTTATAATTTTACAATACTTTTAAAGTTTATTTTCAAATATACTTTAATTTTAAAAGTCTACATTGACTGGGTCATATGTAGAGCTATAAAGATCTTATATAGATAGTGATATTTATATTAAAGTTGACTATAATCTGTATACTTTCTATGTATACTGTTGTAGACCGACATCAGAAATCCGAGGTTCCGATCGCATCGCATCAGAAATCCCTTTCAAATTTTCGAATAAACCAACCTACCAACAGAATCAAACGCATTAATTTATCAAAGATACTGTAAAAAAATAAATATACAAAGATAGGAATATTATGACTTTGAGGCAAATGTATATATATAAAACTTGCATATTAGTAAAAAATATTATGCATAAAAACTTGCATTCACATATAAGTTTTACAATAAATACTATAAACGATGTTTAAGAAATACAAGTAAATAAATCCTAAATAGACCAAGGAGAACACGATATGGCTTACAAAACATAAAATTCGAGGGAGCTAAACTATTCAACGAATTACCAAAAGAAATACGGGAAATTGATTCCTTAAATATATTTAATTTTGTTCATTACTACCGTTAGTTATCATGTGGAACAAAATACATAGTATAGACCATAGTTTGAAAATTCTGTTATATTTTAGGAAAATTCTTTTTATAATTGATTCAGCCGTTTCGTAGATATTCTGGAAAAGCTACGTGCATCTTCGTTCGCTTTTTATTATACTTTATTTAAATTTGATTTCATTAACAGAATTATAGAGTGAGCCAACGTATGCATCTAACGCCACGCCACATGAATAACGTTATACTTCAGTAACTTTAACACATATGTGTTTCATACACCAGCGTCTTCTATTAGCATTAACCTACATAGTTTTATACGATTGCAAAATTAATTAAATAACATAGTTACAATATAATAGGTTAAAAAGCGTTTGCAGTACATTTTCCCCTTTAACCAGTTAACGTAATGGAGGTCTTTTAATTCTATTTATAAGTAGTTGATACTCGCCATTGAATCGACGTCGTTTATTATCTTAACAACATATTTTATGTAAAGAGGAAAAAACATAAATAATATTAATTGCCTCGCATCTCTACGGCAAGAAACACACATCGTTAAATACTTAGTGCTTATAAAAACCTTAGTTTCTTAATACATTATATTAAATGGAGACATCGTGACTATTTTCGATAAAAACGAAGCATCATCGAAGTAAAACTAAAAAAGATATGGTCGAAATGTATCCAATACTTTTTGTGCGATGTAACTATATATTTTTATTTATATGTACACAAAAGCATCATCCGCTTCTCACTGAATTTTCCAGGTTTTTTTTTATCGTAGCACGACAATGTGACTTTACTGTGAGCACTGGTGAGCACAGTATAATCTAAAAACAATGACGACTACCGAGAGACACACTATTCCTCACCGGTCGCCGCTTCATGCCGGCCTGCATAAATATCTCTTCACGTGACGCTTGAAGGACCCCATATTATAGGAAGGAGGGAACACACTGGCCGGGAGATTGTTCCATAGCTTCACGGATAAGAAGGCATTGGAAGTAGACTAATTCATACAAAAAAATCGACTAATAAAAGTAAAATAAGGCTGTTGCATTTGAACAATTGTATAATACTTTATTGTTGCACCAGAGACGCGCTGATAAATTTTTAATATTTTGACATATAGTCTAGGTATTGTTAAACTTACTCTATCAAGATACATAATCTACTCAATGTAGGATTACATAAGTTATTCCTGGAAACTAATTCTCGTAGAGAAAGGATTAAAAGAAGTTTTTTTTTCGAACTATGTAACGCTACAAGCTTAAGGGTGCGAAATTGGCCGAAACTCGACTTGGGCTGTTGCCTTGGATGCAATAACGTGAATCTTATTAAGGTACTCATAGATAATCTATACATATAATAATAATGTAAATCTAAGATGTCTGTAATTTTTAGATTTTCAATATGATATGTGTTGTGTGTGTTTAAGCTAGTGAATGAAATTTTTTTTGTAACACTGTATCGCTAAGACTACTTGAAAGAAGTCATTATTTGGAGACCATTTTAAATTTAATTCTCTGAAGGATTTCTAGATAACTAATTACTGCTGTTTTTCGTAAATACGCAAATGAGTCAGCTTTAAATATTACAATAATTAACACCATACAATTTATAGAAATAAGTTATAATCATTCCACTCAATATTGGTTGATAATATTCTATTAGCACTGCATACAATATCGTATCGTTTCGTTTCGGGATGCGCGGCGAAGCGTCAAACGATGACTTAACATATACCCGTTAATTAAATTTTCGTCCGTTACTTAATAGAGTATATCTAATTTCGTTTATATTACGTAAACTATACTATATAATAAAAGGTATTCTTATTTATAAAAAAAACAAACGTGTATATATATATATATATATATTATAGGAAGCAAACGAACAGGTGGGTCACCTGATGTTAAGTAATCACCACCGCCCATAGTCACTTGCAACACTAGGGTAGTCGCAAGTGCGTTGCCAGCCTGTGTTTGGCGGGAGAGGGTAGGGGAGGGGAAAAGGAGGGGAGGTGGGCCTCCGGCGCTCTCACTGACCGAACGAAATGCAACAATGCAAGCACAGTTACTTGAAGTCGGTGTTTCTGTGGGTCGGGTGATACTGCTCCGGGCGAGCCGACCCATTCATGCTGAAACCAGTAATAACTTCAGCGTGACTCTACCACCTACGAAAGATAAAGCCCATTTGATGTTAAATGTTCAATGTACATACAGTTATGTAGCCCTAGATTCCGAAGGACTTGAGTTGTTTCTAGGCGTCTAAGTCTAAGTCACGTTGTCATTAAAATTACAATAACTTTTAGACTTTTAGATAGACTGAACCGATTTTAATGAAACAAAGACTAAAAGTTACTTTATGCTTTATGCTATACATTATACTTTATGCCTTATGATTTTCTTAGTGAGGTTTATCATTAATTCAGTATTTATTAGTGTTGCGTGTTCAAACAAACAGACTGACAGACAGATAGACAGACATTAGTAAAAATGATTGAAATGTATTTTATTACTTATTCTTAGAAACCTTAGCGGGGTGGTAGGGTTTTACAGCCTGACTGGGTCGCAACCACTATGTATATGGCGAAAAATACCGTCATAGTGATTCGCTTCTGCAGGTCGCGTTTCGGGATCAGCCTGTGCATATCCAGCTTTTCGCAGGCCGGCATGACAGCGGCGACCGGCGATGGATAGTGTGTCACTCGGTGGTGGTTGTTTTTGGATTGTACTGTGTTTACCATCAGGCATAGCGCAGTCATTTTGCCGTGCTACTATAAAAAAAAAAAAACCCGCAACAATTTTTTTACAAAAAACCCAAAAATTCTAGGCACGTTTTACATTCTTATTATATGTATAGAATCATATCATTATACATAGAGATAATATGTATCTGTATGAATATGAATAATTATTATTTAAATTATCGTTTAGCTTTCATTATGTCAATATTTTGAATATCGATGGAGAAATCAACGAAAAGTTGTAATGAAAATTTTCGATTACAGGATAATCCGAATCGAACTAGATAAAACAATAAAGATTTTGAAAGTGAAGAAGAAGAAAGTTACAATAATAACTTTTTCAATAACGAGATTTCCTCAAGAGAATTATAAACGATAACACGGGTAAGAGTTTAATGATATTTCAAAACCAATTTTGCCACCTAAATATCACGCACGGCACATAATTAAGTTTGCGGTGGGCTGATTGACATTACACTCAGTTGGGTTGGTGCTTCGAGGTTTGTCAAATAAAGCTATGACGTCATTTTGAAATATCAATTTTCTTGCGTTGAAATATATTTACTAGCATCCTTTTTTTATTGTAGCACAGCGAAGTAACTGCACTGTGCCTGATGATGAGCACTGTACAATCCAAAAACAATGGCGATGGCTTACAAAACATAAAATTCGAGGGAGCTAAACTATTCAACGAATTACCAAAAGAAATACGGGAAATTGATTCCTTACATATATTTAATTTTGTTCATTACTACCGTTAGTTATCATGTGGAACAAAATACATAGTATAGACCATAGTTTGAAAATTCTGTTATATTTTAGGAAAATTCTTTTTATAATTGATTCAGCCGTTTCGTAGATATTCTGGAAAACTACGTGCATCTTCGTTCGCTTTTTACTATACTTTATTTAAATATGATTTCATAAACAGAATTATAGAGTGAGCCAACGTATGCATCTAACGCCACGCCACATGAATAACGTTATACTTCAGTAACTTTAACACATATGTGTTTCATACACCAGCGTCTTCTATTAGCATTAACCTACATAGTTTTATACGATTGCAAAATTAATTAAATAACATAGTTACAATATAATAGGTTAAAAAGCGTTTGCAGTACATTTTCCCCTTTAACCAGTTAACGTTATGGAGGTCTTTTAATTCTATTTATAAGTAGTTGATACTCGTCATTGCATCGACGTCGTTTATTATCTTAACAACATATTTTATGTAAAGAGGAAAAACATAAATAATATTAACTGCCTCACATTTCCTCGGCAAGAAACACACATCGATAAATACTTAGTGCTTATAAAAACTTTAGTTTCTTAATACATTATATTAAATGGAGATATCGTGATTATTTTAGATAAAAACTAAGCATCATCGAAGTAAAATTAAAAAAGATATAGTCGAAATCTATCCAATACTTTTTGTGTGATATGCGCACAACTGGGGAACTCTATTTTTTTATTTATATGTAGACTAAAGCATCATCAGCTTCTCACTGAATTTTCCAGGTTTTTTTTTATCGTTGCACGACAATGTGACTTTACTGTGAGCACTGGTGAGCACAGTATAATCTAAAAACAATGACGACTACCGAGAGACACACTATTCCTCACCGGTCGCCGCTTCATGCCGGCCTGCATAAATATCTCTTCACGTGACGCTTGAAGGACCCCATATTATAGGAAGGAGGGAACACACTGGCCGGGAGATTGTTCCACAGCTTCACGGATAAGAAGGCATTGGAAGTAGACTAATTCATACAAAAAAATCGACTAATAAAAGTAAAATAAGGCTGTTGCATTTGAACAATTGTATAATACTTTATTGTTGCACCAGAGACGCGCTGATAAATTTTACAGCGGCGACCGGCGATGGATAGTGTGTCACTCGGTGGTGGTTGTTTTTGGATTGTACTGTGTTTACCATCAGGCATAGCGCAGTCATTTTGCCGTGCTACTATAAAAAAAAAAAAACCCGCAACAATTTTTTTACAAAAAACCCAAAAATTCTAGGCACGTTTTACATTCTTATTATATGTATAGAATCATATCATTATACATAGAGATAATATGTATCTGTATGAATATGAATAATTATTATTTAAATTATCGTTTAGCTTTCATTATGTCAATATTTTGAATATCGATGGAGAAATCAACGAAAAGTTGTAATGAAAATTTTCGATTACAGGATAATCCGAATCGAACTAGATAAAACAATAAAGATTTTGAAAGTGAAGAAGAAGAAAGTTACAATAATAACTTTTTCAATAACGAGATTTCCTCAAGAGAATTATAAACGATAACACGGGTAAGAGTTTAATGATATTTCAAAACCAATTTTGCCACCTAAATATCACGCACGGCACATAATTAAGTTTGCGGTGGGCTGATTGACATTACACTCAGTTGGGTTGGTGCTTCGAGGTTTGTCAAATAAAGCTATGACGTCATTTTGAAATATCAATTTTCTTGCGTTGAAATATATTTACTAGCATCCTTTTTTTATTGTAGCACAGCGAAGTAACTGCACTGTGCCTGATGATGAGCACTGTACAATCCAAAAACAATGGCGACTACCGAGAGATGCGTTATCCCTCGCTGGTCGCTGTCATGCCGGCCTGCGTAAATGTCTCTCTTAAATGCTTACTTTAAAAGGCCAAACTTGAGCAGGCTTGCGTCTTAACTGTTATAGACTAAGCAAGTAGAGAAGAAATGCTTTTGTTTTTGTCGGTCAGATACCAAATGTACTATGTTTTACTTTTCACGTGTATTTCATAGACTGTAAAACACCTTGCAAGATTTATGGGCAACGAGTCGTCTTCGATACGTTTTTTCCTTCAGTTCTATTGGTTATTTACATTGCACCTATATTGCCGTCTGCGAGTTCTTCCCGTGTTTACTTTTATAAATTATGACACTATATCTTCTTCATGTAACTCTAATCTAATATGTGCAGTGCACGCCGTAATATGTTAGTTACGAAATGATATGGTTGTTATAAATTTCATTGACGTTTATCGTTATGTTTTAGGCAATTTTATACAATATATTTTAAAATGGTAGCCTATTTTATTCTTGTGTGTACGATATATTTTGATTTCATCGTATGCCTAAATATATTTAAAAAATAGTTTCTTAATACATTATATTAAATGGAGATATCGTGATTATTTTAGATAAAAACTAAGCATCATCGAAGTAAAATTAAAAAAGATATAGTCGAAATCTATCCAATACTTTTTGTGTGATATGCGCACAACTGGGGAACTCTATTTTTTTATTTATATGTAGACTAAAGCATCATCACGGTCAGTGAGAGCGGCATTGGCCCACTTCCCTTCCCCCTCCCCTCTCTCCCACCCCCTAAACACAGGTTGGCAAGTGTCTATGGACGGTGGTGATCACTTAACATGAGGTATATTCGCTTTCTACCTATGATATAAAAAAATCGTCGATTGATAGATCACTTTATTTATCGTTGCGAGGTTCAATTTATGTGTAACAGTGGAGCGGTCACAATATTGTTACTCTTTAGCATAATTCAAAGGGCACGTGAAGGGGAATGAGATGTACATTTCCTGCGGACAATAGTAAAGTCAGCTATTTTAATGTGAATTTTCATTAAAATCCATTGATTAGTTTTGACGTAAAAGAATAAAGAATATCCTTTCATTTTCACAAACCTTCTCATTAGTAACATTGTAAAACATTGATTTCAATTATAACTTTTAACGCGATCTCTCAAATACAGGAGCTGAACGTAAACAAAGTACAACGGATAATAGTTTACCATATATTTTGAAGTTTTCAAATAATTAATAGCCTTTTAAATTTCGCTCGTTGAAATGCTTGTACAACGCCTAACAACAAGTGTACTTCAGTTGAAATATAAAGGCGATCACACAAAATCGTCGCCTTTTAAAAGGGACCGTTAAGTCTTTTTTTGAGGGGCGCAGAATCATAAGAAAATAGAACGAGCTCACCGAAAGACGACGCCACATCTGTACGGGTAGTTAAGAATCTGCGATATTTCTTCATTGTTCCTTGATTGACGATGTTTTTATTCTGCATACATCCCGTGTTTTAGGAAAATCAAAGAAAAATGGAATGACTCTTTGGAGGTCCTAGTTGTTATTAATGTAGTGGAAGTTTACCTTAATGGGATTTTCTTTTAAATGACACTATCTATAAAGATAATTAAAAAAAAACAATAAATACTTTCAATAATGAAGATTTTTATTTAATTGAATTTATTATTTTTCGCTTGAAATTGTAATCGACATTTTCTCTTGTCAAAGATCTTGTCGCTCTCTCCCAGGGCAGAAACTGCTCACCATGATTCAGACAAAATGTGAGTTAAGCCCATATACGAGTATATACCTATGGTAAAAGTTAAAACAACCAAAAATTAAGTATGTTTAATTTAGCTATTTATTTTTTATGGTGTATTTTTTTTCGCGTAAATTCATCAACATATTATAAAACAAAGTTCTCCGTCACGTCTGTCTGTCTGTCGTGATAAACTCAAAAACTCCTGAACAGATTCTCATGCGGTTCACACTAGTGGATAAAGTGATCCATGAGCAACCCTTAGTTTAAAATTTGTCAAGTTTTTTTATCATCTACTTTGCCATCCAATGTGATGAGTTACATTTGTGATAACTTTTATTTTGAACTTGTTATCATAACCTTAGTGATGTTACATAGTTATTATTTTCTGGGAAATCTCATATATATTGGTTTCCTTAGACCTATTTAAACATAACATAATTAAATTGAAATAGTTTTTTTACAAAATACCTAAACAATTTAAAACTAAGACGTACGTGCGTAATTACAGATTTACTGGAATATATTACAATTCATAATGTGAATTATATTAAAAACAAGCCATTTAATTACTAACTTTAGCTATTTTTTGTTAATAGAATCAAGAATAATTGGATTTAATGAATATTTATGAATGTAGGTAGGTACCCTTAATGTTTTAATTTTTGTTTAAAGTATAGATAACTTAGAATGAATCATAAATACATGCTTTTATTACTCTGTTAGCCAACGTTACGTCAGCCTTGTTATTCTTGGCCATGAGATGAACAAGTTTACTATCATTTGTACTAGATACATTATATATAAATAAGCTAAAGTACGGATATTATAACATATTACTTGTGGCATTAAAATCTTTTTAGAAATCCTTCCTATTAATATTCGCATAACGTTTCGGTATTTTGGCACACATCCAAATAGGAAGCTTTGTTTTCCATCGTCAGTCTGTGGTGAATGTCATTCGATCCATAACGTTACGGCCACCTGTAAGATACAAATACACAAACATTATATAACTTCATAGATTTTTAAACGCTATTATTAGAAATGTTTTGTGACTAATAATCGAACATAATAATGTGTATAATTTATTCTGTAATCAGTAGTCTGTAATTAGTAGGTTCCTATAATGTGAGTCATTTAACATATTTACTTAACGCCAAAGGTATTTATTTTTCCATACGTTGTATTTCTTTTTTTAAAGATTTTCCGTGTTATTACAAAAAAGTTAAATACGCATTGAACTCTTACTTAAAAAATGTTTGATCACAAAAGTGTGTCCTACCCTTGTTTACAGATAGACATTTTTTAAATTTAAATATTCTCTAACACTCGTCTAACTTAGCAGTTCTTATGTTATAGTTGTGGTTTTATTGCTTTTCTATTTGCCGGTGAAAGACGTTTTGTAGTAAATTATGAATTTCCTGGGTATAATTAATTTCCAATAAATAATTACACAATTTTGGAGATTCACAAATAAATCATAACTACTACTATATGACATTTACGGCCGTGTGGTGCCGGCAGAGTAGAATAGCTCCACCCTATATCTTCCCGTGGGTATAGTAAAAGGCGATTAAGGGAGTGTGAGATAGTACTGGCCCCTTGTACTTTCTCACTGTGATACTGTACCATCCGTCTGAATCCTTCTCCGGTCGTAACCACTGAGCCCAGAAGAACAAAGACGAGTATGTGCACCTGTGTCTTGCGCGTTCACTTGTGCACCTTAATATAATCCTTCGCATATGACCGCATCTAATACTGGACTCCAAGTACGCAAAAGTCCTGTTGCGATGGGTAAAGGTAGAGAGAGGTCTAGCCTGATGTAAGCTAGATTTTGTCTGATACTTGCACACAGGCGGTCCCGGGGGTGTGAGTACACGCCGTGGTCGTTTCAGCGCTGCACATTTGGGCTGACGGCACGGGTTCGGCAGCACTCGGGATAACAAAGCAGCCCTGTTTAGGGAGGCACTGCTTTCCCCGCTCAGCCGGGTAGGGGAATAGAAAAGGTGCCCTAAAAAATGCTTGTCCCAACTTGGTAGTAACCACGGCTATCATCGCCTTATTCAAATCGTGGTTGACATCGCAAATATTATTTCAAAAGAACACCTATTATGACGTTCGGTGCGTGGAACGTGAGAACGCTTCTTGATCGAGATGTCAACGCCTGCCCTGAACGTAAAACCGCCATAGTAGCTCGGGAACTTCATCGCTATAACGTGGAGGTGGCTGCTCTCAACGAAACATACCTTCCCCATGAAGGAGAGTTTGTTTTTGTTATACGACTCTTTGTGTTTAAATACAATCTTACCTGATGGTAATTGACCATCTGAAAATAGTAGAACAACACAATTAAAAAAAACAACACAAACGATTAGTAAAATTATAAAATGATTAAAACTCACAGATCTTTGTTATGATGTTGGGGCCAATGATATTGTAACTAAAAAGTTGTAGCTACGTCATAAGTACTTTGACAGCTTCTTGTTAAAGCTAGCCAACGTGATCTAGCCCCGGAAATCCGCCCGTATCTAAGCAACGTATAACTATTTCTTTTTCACCACCGATATTGAGAATATGCCATCTTACTTTCCCATTTTATCTAAGATAGTGTGGCGTTACAATATTCCTTTACGTATGTGCGTTATCGTGCCACTTGTTTTATCAAAATATCATGTAAGTGATAAGTTACCGCTTTTTAGAAATAATATCATTGGCTGGGGTTTTATTTTTTAATTATAAACTTGCGTTATTTATCCCTATATAATGAGATATGAGAGAATGAGAAGAGGACTATCATTCTCTGAGAATATTGACATTATCAAAAATTGATTCTACATACTAAGTAATTATCTAGTTGACATTCGCAGTTTTAATCTTAAGTACTGGTATAACGGGCTACCAAAATAAAAAATTGATTTGAGATACGAGTTTTCTCGGTAAACGATAATTATTAAGTGCATATGAAAAATAGTTAGGTGCTTAATATTTTCGAAATAGTTAACAGCAATTGAGATCATATATCTTTAATCGCCTGAGAATTTAACTTTGATAAGAATTTAGATTCGTAGAAGGACTGTAGTAAAATTGGAAAGTTTATTGAAAATACGGAGTTATATTACAGAAAATGAACCATCAATCATTATGAATTATATCCCCTCATACATTATTTAAGAAGTTAAATAATTCAGATAAATTCCGCTAATGGTCATATCAAATATTAACGAAGATTATTATCTCTACTTTTATTAAGGTTTTGATATAATTGAATTACAATAATTCCATTTCGCATAATGTAGAAAATGGGTCACAAGAATGAGCGAAGCCATTATGTTTCGATTTTGTTGACAGAATCGAGTACGCGGTAGCCGAGCCAGTGGAATTGGATAACAGTCTGTAAGACATCCGCCCGACGTTTCCACCTAATAGAACAAAATTGGCTCAAAGATCTTATCGAGTTGTATTTCTTGGGGAGTCACTAATTCACCGTAAATCGTATCTTTCAATATTTGATTCGAACATAAAGTTCACGATTAGTTACATCTATATTATACTAGCTTTCGACCCCGGCTTCTTTCGCTTTAATGTAGATTTGACTTATCCCTCAGGAACAATGCTTTTCTCTTGATAAGTGGTATCCATTTAGTGTGCTTTTTAATACATCTGACAATATGTATGCAAAATTTAACGATGATCGGTTAAGTAGTTAAGGCGTGGAAGCGTAACAAGCAAACTCACATTTCTAAATGCCGTCTGAAAATCAGGCTTAACGTGTACCACTTACGGTGCACGTGACTCGAATCGTTTTAATTGATTTTTTATACCGCTATGGTTGAAAAAAAAATAGCAATTTAGGGATGCTAGCAATAACAGAAGGGTTATATGAACGTTATCAACTCTTGATAAGCATGTCCATCTTCTAAAGAACCCGATATTGGAAGACTCCCTGAAAAATCCTTAGTTGAGACCTCATTCTACAGTCGGAGTGTTCACGTGAGGGCTATACTGCTCTGTAATTATTTCAGTGCCAAGTATTGACAAATAAAAACCCAATACGCACAGTTTCGAATAAAAGTAGAGCTCAAAACCGGCCGCAAAAGCTCCTCAATATACATACGTGGTTATAGTTATGCGATGAACTTATGATTTTGCAAATTCAACCTTACCTGAATCATTTAAAGTTGATTTTACACGTACGCAAGCTACGCGAAACTATTTGATATGATTGCATAATCCCTAATTATGCACTCATTTACGTGTCCTGGCTGTGAGACGTTAAGTGTGCATCTTGGGTTTTTGTATATTAATGGACTTGAGGTTGAACTCCTAATCAATAGCGAACTATATGGTTGCGGAAATCGTAGACATCGTATGGAATAATTCCTCGAAATAACCCATTAGACAAACTGATATAAATATAATAAACAGCATTAACTACTAACAATCATGTGTGATAAATAACTCTTTATAGCGGGATGAATTTTATTGCGTTGAAGTGCGGTTAGTTATTAAGATCTATACAAATAAATAATATTGCTATGTCTGTTACTTCTCGGCTATATATCAATATACATTTCCATAGCAAAAATGACAAAATTTAACAGAGTTAATATACTATCAGTATAGTACTAATACATACACGCGTTAGAAGTTATACTTCTTTGGCGTAACAAGATAAAAATCTTTTCAAAATTTTTATCTTTCGCCTTATTCTACGTTTGTAGAAAAAACTACACTAACAATAGAAAAAAGGTATTTAATATATTGTAACTTTTAATACAAAGAAATACAAAGAAACACAATGTTGACTATAGCTAACTTCAGGGTGTCGGTTTTTCGTGAGGGTGTGCGCGCGCATCGTAAAAATTTACTCTCATCATTTTTCCCTAACGCGCCAAAAGAAGTATAATTTCAAAAAGAAAAGCATTTAAAACACGCGATAAACAAATGATCCTGTAGTTATGTGATTATAATTCCAAATGAGCGTTACCTACTTATTTTAATATTGATTTGTTTCTGCATTTTGCAGTATTTGAGTTAGTTTCCATTTTATTGACTCAGTTATCAACGGTGCACTGTTAAACCCTGTTTGCTTATTTGCAATCAAATTGAAATACTATGAATTCGATTGACTCAATCTGTTTTCATAGAACGTAATAATCATAATGGTACTACGTTTTTGTATTTTATACCTGAAACTACTTTTACAATCATCAAAGTTATCTTAGTATTCGTCGACGAATTATAATTTGTTTTTATAAAAAATGATTTTAGTATATGTTACCCTAATCACGTATAGAGTCGATGCAGTCAGGAATGGCAATAAATACTTCGTAGGTACTTGTCACTGTTTAATCGGGCAGAGCTTCGCCTTACAATAATTGGTATATAAGAAGTGCGTAGATATCACTGACATCTTGCCTTTTAAAGGCCCATCTATATAAGTCAAAGCGATTACTATTTGTACATAATTCCGCAAAATAATTTAAGTAACACAAAAATAATAAAGTATGAACAAATTAATGTTATTTAAGCTATATAACACTTTTATATAATTATCCTTATCTATGTATCACGAATGTGTTTACTAATCCGTTTCAACATAGAGATCAGCGACATCTAGCCTTTCATGGCCGAACTATGAAGTCAAAGAATATACTATTTATTTATTATTCATAATGATCAAACGAATGATTCAATTCTATATAATGATATTCTTATTTAAGTCTTATTAAAATCTATATAATAATAATTATTCTTATTTATGTATCTTTATTAGTGGCGCTAGTTTCAAAGTGTCTCTTAATATGGTGGCGCTAGTATCAATGTGTATCTCTATTATGATGGCGCTAGTGTCAATGTATATTTATAATATGGTGGCGCTAATATCAATGTTCCGGTCGTGTTGTAGTCTCGTCTCTTGAATGTGATGCAGCGGCACCGGAGGTGGGTGCTAACATATATCTTAGATCGATAAACTCTTATAATTAGTTGTCCGATCATAAAGATTGGCGCACTCAATTGTTACAATATCAATTTTATCATAACTCGCCACTGGGTGACGCTGAGTTATATTTTATTGGTGATAAGTTTTATATCCTAATTTAATGTATGTGTGTAGTTTAGAGACACTATAGACCTTTATTTCATACTAGGCTCTACCCGCGACTTCGTTCGCGTGGATTAGTTGCTCTGAGCTAACGCTAACACGCGATGGAAGCTCTCACGAGGAAAAAAAGACTATTTTGAAATATTCTTCATCGGTGCTCCGCTCCTATTGGTCTTAGCGTGATGATATGACTATAATGTTCCTTGATAAATGAGCTAATAACACTGAAATAATTACAAATCGAACCAGTACTTTCTGAGATTATCCCCTACAACGTCACAAACTCACAAACTTTACCTCTTTATAATATTAGTATAGACTAGCAGTGCCCGCGACTCCGTCTGCGTGGAACCTAATGTAAAAAAATAGTAACTAATAAAAGCGACTTAATGTATTAAGTCAATTTACTTATCTATTTTTCTCTCGTACTTAAATCGCATCGTCACTAAAATTACAATAACTTTTGTTAGAGTAAACCGATTTTAATCAAATCAAGACTAAATAATACTTGAGGATAAGCATTATGATATTGAACACAGTACTTTAGCAATGATGTTCAAACAAATATACAGACAGACATTTAAAAAATGAAATGATTTTAATACTTATTATAAGACACCTGCAACAATTTGTTTCACAAAAATCTAAAAAATTCAGACACGTAACATTTACATTCTCATTGATCGATATTCGACCAGTTTTGATTGAACGGCGATAAGGATGGCGTTTGACACAACACTAAAATGACGTCATCATTATACGAGAGGGTAACATACTTTTCGTCCTGTTGTTTTGTCCGTAAATACGCCAAAATTTTTATACAGCACAAATGTTATCATACTTGAGAATGTTTGGTGCCTAATATTAATGGACTGCCTATTAAATATAAAAACTCTATCAGGCTTTCAGAAAGTATCTGGTGAAGCTCTTAATCTATTTCAGTGAGACGAAAGGAATTTGTGAAATGTCTATCGGGCGCTGACCTAGTTGAGGAATGTTTGGGAGACGTTACCATGGTGCCAACATGTAGTATCTATACTTACTAAATTTACAAACGGCCACAGTAAATTACACGACACGCAGCCTTTTTTACAATCACTATAAGCGGTAAAAGAAAAATACGGGGTATTTTTTTCTATTTCCAACAACTCTCTCTAGCGTTGACCGTCTTGCAAAGCTATAGTTTCAGTGTTCTTCAAAACGGTTCAGATTAATAAGCGGTTACTGGAGGTATTAAAAGTTTATAGATACAAGTATTGCCATTTTTTTTATATTCCTAGATCGAACATCATTACCAGAAGTAGTAAACAAAAAGTATATACATATCATCATATATATATATATATATCATACGTGAAGCCTAAACTTTGTATCCCTTTTTGAGAGAACTGCGCGAACGGATGAACGTGAAACTTGCCATAGTTAAAGTTTATATGGAGGAGAAGTGCATAAAGCTATTTATTTTATATAAAATGCATTAGAAGTACATTAAATTAATTAAAATATGCATTACTCACACTACTGCTTCAATTTTACACAACATATACACACATGTAAATAAAAAAGACATTTTGACATCTGTCAATAAAGGACTTCAAAAAAGGTTGCGAAGGAGGTTGCTATGCTCGACTGTATGTATTATTTTACTCTTACGTTCCAATTACCCTTGTTCATTCTACATTCAAC